>JZKD02S1609471.1:324064-345049 GCA_000966675.3 Picea glauca | reverse complement strand
TAAGGGGACCACTTTGGAGTTCATCCATATTTACTTCTTATCAACCATGAAAAAACAATAATGAGTCATATTTACATCAAACACTATTGGGTTCATTACCCAAACCTTTGTGCTAGGGTTCTTTCTTCAAGGGTTGACATCAATGACAACCAACCTTAATCAACAATAGGTTCGCTGGTAGTGAATCAATGTCTATGATATATGTATGGTTGTCATATGAATCTACATGATATACTTTGGCATCTAATTCTTTTTCAGTAATATTTACATTATGAACCAACGAGGGATCCCCATAAGTAATTATGTTACATACACTTAATCTTGATGTGAATGAAATCAATCAAAACTTGATATTTCGGCTAAAGTTACTTGTATTATCTTAACAAAATCCAAATACAGTTTTAAGAAAGAGGAATTTCAATTAGTCTAACTAAAGGTTAATGATTTGATGTGTTCTAAAGGTTTTCTAAGTTTCGGTTGAAAATATTTTCTCAGAATGATCCTTTTCCAAATGTGTTTCACAAAAATGCAATAATGACTCCATTTACCCAATAAAGGCACTTGGTTTACTGTTCTTCACATCTCGCAGAGAGACATGATCCCTAGATAGAGCATATGTTGGAACACATATGTATTTCTAAACTTTAGACCTTAAATAGATTTCATTCTCGTTTAAATAAAAACAACGCGCACTTGATTCTCATCGTTGATGAAGTCTTCCATTCAATCAAATGATCCTAATCTCTTAGAAGTTATGGAGCCACCGACTCTTTAAAGAGTCAAATCACTAAAGAATACTTCAGAGTTTTGAGTTACGAAGTTTCATACTTCAGGCATTTTAGCATGCCTCACCTTCGAAGTCCCAATACACGAAAAGCATTCGATCCTAGTCACGATATACACGTATACCTCCCTAAGCTTTAACATGTCACTGGAGGAAGAGGCCCTTCAAGAAAATGACAGAATATCTAACTTGTAAATCTATGAAACATGAAGTCTCGAAATATTAAAACTTGGTTAATTAAACTAATCTCAATTAAGGGTAATTAATAGCTTCTCACACTTGGATTTCGGGTATTCACCATCCATCGCATTCTAAATTCACGAAACCCGAACTCTTGAAATGTCTTAAAAATTAAATAGATTTAATTAAATATTAAAGACAATTAACGAGTAATTAATCACTTTGTAGTTTTGAACATTGCGAATCATATACGAATTTGTTATAGGATACCCTGAGGTCCAAAGGTTCGAACAACGTTAAGGTTAAACATCATTAATTAATAGTTTACACATCATTTATCTCATGTTAAGTTTTCGTTGATTCATTGTTTGGATAAATTCAAACTTTCATCTATGCTTTTCCCGATCATGAACCACCAACCATTAATGGCATTAATAGCCGATCTAGGGAAAATGATTTCAAATAAGATCTCGAATCATCACCCAAATATTTTCATTAAGGGAAGAAAACACATTTTCAGTGAAGGTATACGCAAATTGATCCACTTAAGGTGAAGAAAATATCTCATTTTGAATTCCATTCGCGTTTTTCACAGAGCAAGATTAGCGAGATAATAAGTTTTGTGCATTTTCTATGAAAGGTAACACAGTTTTGAGTTTACTACTATCATGGCTCTGCAAAAAATGGTTAAAGGGATGGGTGAGAGCTCGAGCCAAAACATAGATTTTCTCTCGAACACATCGTCGAAAGTTGTGGAGACCATAAAAACCTGGACGCAAGTATGCGATATCCTACAATATGAACTAGACAACTGTCCAGAAGAGTTAGATAATGAGAGGATCAAAACTTAGGAAATGAATCTCAAATACGTAGCTCAATCAGAGATACATAAGATAGCCACGCGGTCGAGGCTCATGTCATATAACGACATGATAGATTTTCCCCTGGAGAACGTTGACATCGCGACTAGAACCATCTACAATTCAAAAAAATCTAATGTTGGATATTTCCACCCAGAACATATACAGGTGATGTACAAATTGTCCCTAGCATTCAAACACAGTTATAATACCTCTTTATTAAAGGAATTTGATAAATAAGAGTGCCCAGAAGGTGTAAAGAATTACCTTGACTTGATCAAAGATTGGTGGGCACGCCCTGAGAAGTTTAGAGTAGACACTCATGGAATATATGCCACTGCATCACTAGAATCTCATATGATGTATGTGGCCATGATTCTTTGTTGACTTTTTGGGAGGGAAAACTCTACCCACTTCCTGTTATCATGGGTACTGATCACACACGAAGTTGCAGAGGGTTTTTCATTCAATTGGGCCAACATATTATCAGACGGTTTGTCCAAGGAAATCATTGAATATCAGATGTTGAAATACAAAGGATGAACTGCCCCATTTTATATGTCGGCATACCTTATGGATGTCATTTATTTTATGACACCTTTTCCTTTGATGGGATGGAGATGGACTCCAACCAGTGCCAACCCAATACAACTTTATCATTCAAAGATACAAGAAGATAAAGAGAAATATTTCTTCTATGAAATCTGCAATTATGTGGTGGTTTCAATGCATGTTGGTATATATGGGTGCCCACCTCCCAAGATCTCTGACAAAATAGTGATCAACTTGGGGAAGATAGCAGATTGGCATATTGAAGAGCATTTTTCTTATATCAGGGTTTTTGGTTGTTTGGTTCCTCCACATTCCTTGCCAAAGTTTCTACCAAACCGATTGGTGTGTCATGAAGTAGGGCATCAAAATGTGCTTGGGGGAATCAACAAGGAACTAAAGGTAGTGCGAAAAATGGTATGGCCCACTTTTCCTTTGCAGATTGGCATGTTTTCACTGTTAGATTTAGGCCATTAGAAATTAGAGGCCGCAGCCCTGGAGGAAATCAAACTTGTCAATATATAATTCAAGAAACACGATCCTCAGAAGGACGAGGGAAATCATATGGCCCTTTACAATTTGAAAAGATACGAGCATGAAGATTCTCCCCTAGATGATATATTCTGAGGAGCAAGATCCTATCGGGAAGTTTTGAGACGAGTCCAAACTTTGGTTCCAGATAAGTTGGTTGAATTCTATAATGTCCAAAGGCACCGAAGAAGTGGCCTTCTTAAAGTATTGTGGGGAGAAACCCCAACACCTCCAAGTGCACAGAAAATGGAGGTCAAGAGTTTAGAAACAAGGAGCTCCAATGGACATGATTCTCAAGACAATTTGGAGAAGACTAAGGTTTTGACTCAGAAAGGAGACATCACATTGACAAATCGACCAATTGATCGAGCTAAAGCTCAAACTGAAGCCTTGATAAAAAAATGGAGAAGAAAACCCATTGTTCACACCAGGCAAATAAACTACTAACACAGGTGGGAAAAATCCATAGGCTGCCTCGTTCAATCTATCACACCTTTACAATTTAGTAGAGGGAACCTGAGTGCCGAAGTAGTATTCATAGAAGATATTACACCTATTTCAGTAGAAGAGATGACCCCTTCTGACTTTTTCTTCAACAAGAAAAGGAGGGTTGTGTTAAAAAGAGAAACACACCAAAATGAGGGTGCAATTGTCAAGAGACACAGGGTGCTACTTGATGGACAGGCCTTAGAAGAGGCAGACTTCACTATAGAGGGGACAGGCTCGTTGGGAGCTTTTGCAACAACAAACTAGTATTCAATTGGGAACCTAAAAGAACAATTAAGGCAGAAGGATCTGTTGGTGAGACAATTTGAAAATCAATTCAAGATTGTCGAACAGAATATCAGGAATGAGATGAATAAGATTTTTGAGCAGATTAGAGACTGTGATAGACATGAAATTTAGCATCTCAAATTAAGTCTCGACTAAATGAATATGAACGCATAGGCAACTAGAGAATGGACCAGTCAATGGGGAGAATTGGTAAAATGACTATAGGCCAAAATAAACCTAGTTGAAAACACAGCTATAGATATGGCAGTTTTCCAAGCTCAAGCATTGGAGGTGTGCAAGAAACTAGAATCAGCAAAGAAAAGCCTTTTTACTAAGGTGGAATCTGTCCAAAACCATTTTCAGGTGGTAGAACAATCCTTAAATAACATTTTCTTAAAGGAGAGAGAGTCCATCATTGCTTTAGCTACGTTCTAGGAGGCAGTTGTGTCATCAACAAAAGAGGAAGTAGCCATGGTCTCTAGATTGTCTCTTTTAGAGAAAACTAGAGGTGATATAATACTGAAGACCTGGGAGGCTAACATAGTTGAAAGTAAAAGATTAGCTAAGGAAGTGAAGAAAGCTTGTGAAGAACAATTTTATTCACTCGACAAAGAATAATTAGGCCTTGAAGAATATGATATTTCTAAGGTTCTGGGGCAAGTTGACATAGAAAAAAATCAACTTGATTTCAAGACAAACATGGAAGAGGCTTGTGCTAAAATCTTGCAATTGAAACAAATTGATTACCCAGATTCATAAATGGATAGCCATTCCTAGTCTGCAACTATAGTCTACATATTTAGAAGATAAGAGAATGGAAGATAGGCTACCTCACTTAGGAGAGAAGTTCTATACTTTTGAGGCAAACGACACAACTGAGCCTTCCAAATTGGTGGTGTAGTTCGTAGGTAAATGTGTGCAATGTGTCAAGCAGGGGAAAGCTAGCACGTCTGGGAACAAATGAGATGATGTGGGCATATCATGTACTTAGATCATGATTAGAGACTAGTTGTTTCTAAGATGGAGAACAAGAAGGAGAAACGTCTCTGCCAGCGTGGTGAAGAGACAAGGGAGATGCAAGTGAAGAATTTCAAATTTCACATATTGTAATATTTACTGTTTTAGAAATAAGGAGAATTTCAACCTCTTAGGGTTGAGAATTTTTTTTGTATAAATACATGTTTCAAAGACTTAACATAGGTTTCTTCTTTCCATATTATAAATAACAAAACTCATTCTTTCATGAGTATTAATACAAGTGCAGACATGGATTCTAAATTTTGTGCAATTTGAGTTATGTGCTTCTTTTGTATTCCATATCTCTAGTTTTCTTTATGCCACTCCTTGATAAGTGAGTGGTTACAATTTAGTATAACATCTATTGTAATCACGTTTCATCGTTTATTTGATAAGCAAGAATTTTTTCCTCCGTATTTTCTATTAGTAAATACAAAACCTGCAAGCTACTTGGATCATTGTATCTTATATCCTTTCAAGGATGAATTCTATATTTTCTTCTACTATAAACAAAGTAAGATTCATCTGTCATTGATGCCTCATTTTGTTTAACAATTTTCTCTCGCATAACTTGATTTTATTACCCAACTCATACGATGAAATACAACCTCTATCCTATTTAGTTATTAATTTCATTTAAGGTTTAATTCTCATATAATTAATAGAGGAAAAAATACCTTTTAAAAAATTCCTTAAATTCTTGATGCCTTGACATTGCTCATTGAGCCTGAAGTGTAATCTCAAGAACAACAGGTACCATGATGATCAGGGTGAGAAGGGAAATATAACAGAATAGGTGGGGAAATAGGGAAGCTGAGAAGGGTTTAGGACCACTGAAAGAAAAAAAAGGATTAAAAATGAAAGGTAAGACTGCGATTAGGGAGAAAAGAGGAATCCAATGAGATCGGTCCCAAATAAGTGTGTCAGCAGGACCACTATACTTGTTTTCTTTTATTCTTGTGAAGTTATACTCTGGCCTGAATAATAATGCAATGACAAAATGTCCAAATGATTAGCATGAAGAAATATGTAGTAATTTCACAACCAGAATGCAAAAGGCACAGTTGCATGGCAATAGATCTTGTTTGTTCTATTTTTGTTTCCATCCCAAGGGTTAGGGTATTCAAGGTTTCTACAGACAAGGGTTTTCCCTATGTTGTAGCTCTTTGATATATGTGTAGGGTCCAAGAGTAGTACTTGGCCCAATATATCAGGGCACCAACTAAGGAGGCTAGACTATTCCCTTAGATGCACTACCTGACTACCCAGGTACTAGAGAGTATCTTCCCGAGTGTTGTTATTGGTGTCACTATAGCAGTTAGGTGGTCGAACTATTTATCTATGGAGGGCTTCAGGAGATCTAGGTCGATCCATATACCGGTGTTGCTTGATGCGCTACCACTGGAAGTGATACCAACATGGGTTACAAAGGTAGCCAATAGATGTGTTCTTGAGAACCTCTTGTATTTCCTTCTTGTATTACTCCCCAAAGGTGAGTTTATGCGTGTAATGATAGATCTTTGTAGCATTAAGATGTCATAATACCTCTCTACCCTGAAAAAAATTAACCCACAATTTTTTGCCAAGGAAAGTGATATGATACTACTTGTAAGGTACCAGATCCATTATATTAGTAGAATAGAGAAATAATGTAGAAAATAATACCGAGATAGCAACATAATACAAAAATATTGTAGAGATAAAAACAAAACAACAAATTATATGGAGCCACAACACCAGAAATATACCTTTATTGATAGGAAACAATGTTCACTTGTCTCTTCGAGGGGGAAACCTTCAGCAGAGTAGATCTCTATTACAATATTTTTCCAATACAAAACTTCTCATACCCTCTACTCTTATTTATACTAGATCTATCTATCTCAAAGAACAATCTAGAGGAATGTCCTTCTAGAAGCAAAAGCTTCTATTAGGTCTTCTTACAATTGAGTTATTCCTCCTTATTTCTAAGCCTTATTAATATTGACCTTTATTGCATGGAAATATATTATTCTAATTGAGGGGTTAGGTAGGTTAGGTCCCTAACAATTTCAGACACATGGGGGAAAGTGAGGGTTTGTGATCCTTGAAATCAATAATCCAATAGTCTAGTTTTCCACATAGTTATTTTCTTGCAAACTCATATGAAAGTGTTGAAAAGAGGAATGTATTATAGGAGTATTCCTCACATTGAAAATATGTGTTAAAGAGATTTAATTGGAATGGGTCTCTTACTTTCTAAAGGATTTCATCACCAACTATCTCAATGTTTAGGATCAGGGAAATGAATTTCACTATAGATGGGTCATCCTTTTTCTGGGTATGGTGCTATGGATACCACCACCTGGATTTGAAATAGACATGGAAGGTGGGCCCTTGTTTATTTCCCCCTAGCTCCTACCTCTCTATTATTCCAAGAATATAGAGGTCTACACAACAATTACCAAATCCTTCTACTAGTGGCTCACCAAGTTAATTGTAACTTATGACGAGAGGGTCCTCATCCTGATGCATATCTTCAATAGGTATGATGACTATCTTAAATTTAAGTGCAATTTCCATAATGTTTTAATATATCCCCATGTAGCCATATACAAGAGGAACAAAGAACTTCCATTATGCATTATGGAAAGGGATATCATGGAAGGAGTTGAAAAATGGTCAGTTGACTACCAGCCTCCCTTCTCAGAGGTGAAAAATGAATTTGAGATAAAAGAAAAGAAATTCCAGGAACAAAAAAGGTCAGGACTGCTGCCTGGAAATGTGAAAAATTTGATGCATCCAAGGAAAGTGATTCTCCCCTTTCATTTGAACGCATGAAGAGAATTAGTGGATTTGATGAAGAGGTTGTGGTTTTCCAAAAGAGAAACCAATCATCCAAAACTTAGGATACCCCTCATATTGACCTTGGATCCAAAATATAGGGGGATCGGTCATATTCACATACCAAAAACCCTATAGAAGAAGAGGCTCCACCACCTTTATCCAAAACTAAGTTCCAACTCAATTCAAGAAAAATTCAGTGTATAACCACTAGGAGGTAGGCGGAGATGAACTCCCACACAAAGCCAAAAAATCACCAAGTTGATGAAGGATATTTGTATCCAAATGAAAAAGCAACAATCCTTCTAATATGATATCATGAGGAAGGTTGATACTTGTTGATTAATTGGGTTGATTTTCATTGATGTCAACCCTTGAAGAAAGTCTGGTAGCAAATTTCGATAGCAGAAAGGTTTGGGTAATGGAACCAAGTTTGTTTTATGGATAATGGTATGAGTTTTGATGTATTTTCAGGTAAGACTATTCTAATATGGATAGTATATGTCATGCCATTTTTGGTCGTATGCGGAACTCCACATAACTCCTCACGGTTGAAGAATTATGGCCATGTGAAGTTGGACAACCCTCATGAGTCATCTAGAAGCCCTAAAAGGTCAAGGTAGTCAAAGTGTTTGCAAAGACCAAATTATTTAAATAATAAAGTGAAGTGATGAGTGTACTATAAGTCAAAGGGGATGAAAAAAATATTATTTAAATAATAAAGTTAATGGAGAAATCCCTAAAATAAGGAAAGTGGTTTGAGAGATTTTAGAAGGTAAATAATAAAGTGAAGTGATGAATGTACTATAAGTAAAAGTGGATACAAAAGAAATTATTTAAATAATAAATTTAATGGAGAAATTACTAAGTGGCCAAGTGGTTAAAAGTTGGTTAACCCTAAAATAAGGAAAGTGGGTTAAGATGGTTAAAATGTAACCCCTTGATGAAGCTACATGAAAGTATAAATAAGAGGCAAGGCTCTCTCATTTCAAACACACTTGAATATCATTGAATATCTATTTTTTGAAAGGTTATTTGGGCGGGTATTATTGATAGAGAAAAATTGCAGCAGAAAAGTGGGGCAGGAAAAGTGTGGAAAAAAAAGTGCGGAAGAAAAAGTGAGGTGGGAAAAGTGCGGAAAGAAAAGTGCGACAGAAAAAGTGTAGCAAGAAATATGCAGCAGAAAAAGTGTGGCAGAAAAAATACGAAAGGAAAAGTGCAGCAGAAAAAGTGTGGCGGAAAAAGTGTGACAGAAAAATCACGGTAGAAAAATCACGACAGAAAAAGTGCGATAGAAAAATCGTGGAAAAAAAAATGTGGCAGAAAAAATGCTGTAGAAAAAGTGAGGCAAACAAATTGCGGTAGCAACATGGTTGGGGTCTATTTATGAGAGATATGACACATATTGTTTTAGGTATGTTTTGTGAGCTAGGGTTATCTCTTGAGATGGTATTGGATGTTCAGTATTGTTGCATATATCATATTTGGTGAGGGATACAATTGGTATTTTGTTTTTGGTATTTGGCATATGTGTATTAGTATTTTGGTTGTGATGTGTTGCTACATAACACTGAGGTTGTGGCACATGGTTTGATGTAATGGTTTATGGTATTTGGTTTATGGATATAGTGATGAATTGTTAGATAACTTTTGATGGTTATATTGGTGTATGTCTTTGGTATATGGTTGAGGTACATGTTGGATACATGGTTCAGACAAGTAGTTGATGAGTTGGCACATACATGAGTTGTATAGTTGATGATTTGACACATGCATGAGGTGCATAGTTGATGATGTTGGTACATCTTTATGAGTCAAGGTTGATGCATGGTACATGTTGGTACAGATTCTTGGTATAGGTTGATAGTGACAGGTTGACAGTGGCAGTGGTTGATTTAGTGACAATGACAAGTTTTCTACATTTGGAATTTATATTTCAGGGTGGTTGGACAGGGCAAGGACAGGTGTTTGTATCCACCTTCCGGTTTTAGTCGAAGATCATAGGGGGTTGTAGCCTCCTTCTAGTTGCATCCAAAGAATTGGGGAGTTGGAGCTTCCCTCAGGTTGTAGCTTGAGAAAGGGTTGGAGCCTCCTTCCAATTGCAACTGGAAAACAAAGGAAATTGGTGCTTCTAATGAATGTAATTCTTCAAGACATATAAGAAAAATAATTCCATGGTTTTCTCCCTCTTTGGGTTTCCATGTAAAACATTGTGTATGATTTTTCATTTGTTCATTTCTTATTTACTCTGCAGTTATTGGATGATAATGCTACATTGATATAACACTTGGATTATGGTTAAAAAGGATTAGATTGCTCTATTATTGATTTACCCCCCCTCTCAGTAATCCAAAAATTGGTATCAGAGCCAATTCCTTCATAAATCAGTTTAACCACTGAAAGGTAGATCATGGAGACCAACAACTTGTATAAAAATGGAATACCATAGTTTGATGGACAGAAGTATGCATTTTGGAGCATAAGGATGAAGACATATATACAGGCATAGGTATTTGAAATTTGGCAATCAATTGTAGATGGATACATAGTAACAACAGTTCCGCCAACAAATGACAAAGCAGTGAAACTCGGTTAGAATAATTCCAAAGCCACAAATGCACTTTTGAATGGTATTGGTGAAATGGTATTCACCAAAGTTGCACATTGTAAATCCGCTAAAGAGATTTGGGACAAACTTCGAAATATTTATGAAGGAGATTCAAAAGTCAAAGAAACAAAGATTCAAACTTACAGAGGTCATTTCAAACAGCTAAAGATGAAGGAAGTTGAGAATGTTGCAGCTTACTTCTTATGAGTCAATGAAACAGTAAATGCAATCATTGTATTGGGAGAAAAAAATCAAGAATCTGTAATTGTTCAAAAGGTACTAAGATCTCTTCCTATGAGATTTGACCCTAAGATATCAACACTAGAAGAAATAGCGGATCTAAACTCAATAAGAATCGATGAACTACATGGAATCTTCACAGCATATGAAATGAGAATTGAATAGGAAAATCCAGATGTAAAAGAAGCATCCAAAAGATCAAAGAAAAAGGGAAAGCAACAAGAAAAAGAACATAGAATCCATAGTGACATTTCGAAAGATGATGAAGAAGTGTCCAACTTTGTCAGAAGACTAAAAAAGGGAATCGACAGTAGGTATAGAGGTAAGATTCCTTTAATTTGTTTTAATTGTGATGGTATTGGTCATTTTGCCAAAAAATGGCCTCATAATAAAAAGAGAAATGATTAAGGTGACTCAAAAAGTAGACAAACATATAAAGGAAAAAGAACCACAAAGAAAGTTTTCAAGAAAATCTTGTGCACCAAAGAAGACATCTCATCATCAGATGAAGATGAAGTCAATGACAGTGATATGGAAAGGGTTATATTCATGGAATTAGAAGACTCTGATAAAGAAGACTTCGAAGTAGAATATGAAGAATCCAAAGAAGAAATTGAAGAGGCATAATTTGACTACCAAGAAGAATTGATGAGTTCCATAGAAGTTATCAGAAGAGAAAAGAGGAAAAACAAGAAGCTACAAGCGGAACTAGAAAAGAAAGAAGACACTCGGGAATTAGAAAAAATGATCACAAATTTGAAGGTTCAAATTGAAGAAGATAAAAGAATTGAAGAAGCACTCAAAGAACAGCTAGAAGAAAGAGACAGGATCATTGAAAATTTGGAAGTTGAGATTGTCACATTAAGAAAGGATCTTCAAAAGAAAAATATACAGAACATTTCAAAAATTTTGAATGACATTATCAACATTCAAAGGCCTAATCATGATAAGTTCAGATTTGGATACAATTAGACAGAAAAGAGATCAAGTTCCAAAACAACAAAACAACAAACATATCCAAAAAGATATGTAGAAACAATCAAAGGGGATAGGAAGGTCTACAGATAAAATTACAGGGACACTCATCCATCAAGAAGATTCATATTTCATAATCAATGACCAACAAAAACAAATAGGTATAAAGAAAAAGAAGGATTAATAAGAGCACCTCCTTTTAAAACATCTTCAACTCCTAGATATCAAACTATTTTTTTTGGTTTATATTATGCATGTAATAATTTTGGACATAAAGTTGTGAATTGCAGAGCTAACAACAAGAACATAAACAACTTTTAAAGTCATACACAAAAGGTTTTTCCAACAAGGCCTAGTGAAACACGGAAAAGAAGTTACAACAGGTTTGAATCATTGAGCACTGAAGTGGAATTCTACAAGTGCAACAACTTTGGACACATGGCCAAAGATTTCAGAATGACAATCCCTCCTAGAGAACCACAACGGAACAACAACAAACACAGACAGGAACCTCAGAAAAGGACATGGATAAGAAATCAGAATCAATATAGGAATGAAGAATGCACACTCGCTCTACAAGCTAAGCATAAGAAATGTGGTTGGCATGTTGACAGTGGTTGTTCAAAACACATGACAGGTGATAGAGACAAGTTTCTTACATTAAGAAAGAAAAGAGATGGATATGTCTCCTTCGGAAATGATGATTCAACCAAAATCATTGGAAAAGGCACAGTCGTAATTGGGAACAAGAATACAAAGGCAGAAAATGTTCTAATAGTAGAAGAAATGAAACATAATCTTCCAAGTGTTAGTCAAATGTGTGACCAAGGTCATAAAGTTACTTTCAATTCACAAAAGTGCGAGATAATAAAAGAAGATTCAGGAAAATTGATTGCTACAGCTACGAGAAATTCAAGCAACATATATGTGTTAAGTGAAATTGGAAATGATAAGTGTTTTCTAGGAAAGGAAGATGAAAGTTGGATATGGCACAGAATAATGGGTCACATACATTTTGATAACCTTGTCAAAGTTAGCAAAAGAGAAGCAGTGAGAGAAATGCTCTAGATCATGAAACCAACCAACACTTTATGCAGGCATTGTCAACAAGGAAAGAAAACAAAGACCAGGTTCAAATCAAAGGAATATTCAATGAAAAGACCACTGGAAATTGCGCATATTGATCTAGTTGGACCAACTAAAACAAAGGGTTTAAAAGGTGAGAAATAATTTATGTTATTAGTTGATGATTATACAAGAATGGTTGTATTTTGTTTTCTCAAGAATAAGTCATAAGATTTTGAAAAGTTCAATATCTACAAGGAAATGGTTGAAAATGAAATGGATTCAAAAATCAAATGCTTGAGATCTGATAATGGAGGATATTTCACTTCAAAAGAATTTATCGACTATTGCAACAGTCATGGAATAAAAAGGAAATTCTCCATTTCTAGGACACCTCAATAGAATGGAGTTGTTGAAAGAAAGAATAGGACAATACAAGAAATGGATCAAACAATGATAATGGATTCCAAATTGACAGATGTTTTTTGGACACGAAAATGCATACAACAATTCACATTCAAAACAGAGTAATGCTCAGAAACAACAATGACAAAACTCCCTACAAGCTATGGAAAGGAAGACCAACAAATGTGAATCACTTTAGAGTTTTTGGAAGAAAATGATACATCAAAAGATAAGATGGCAGAATGGGAAAGTTTTATTCTCGTGTGGACAAAGGAGTACTTGTTGGTTACTCAAGTACAAGAAAATCATACAAGTGTTACAACCTGAGATTGAACAAAGTTTTGGAAAGAATCAACGTAACAATTGATGAAACATGTAGACAAGAATTGAAAGAAGAAGAAAATGAATCAATGGAACATCTTTACGAAGAACAAATAGAAGATGAAACAGAAGGGGAAGACAAAGAGGATTTGACAGAAGCAGAAGAGAAATTTCAACAAGTGACTCCAAAGAAACCTAGCAGATGAGTACAAAAAAATCATCCTTCAGATCAGATTATTGGAAACAAAGATGCAGGAGTTGAGACTAGAAGAAGAATGTGTTCACTAGAACCAACGCACCTAGCACTCACATCTATGACTGAACCAACCTATTTTGAAGAGTCCAGCAAGGATGAATTTTGGAATAAGACCATGGATGAAGAATTGGATCAAATAGAGAAAAATGACACTTGGGAATTGGTTCCAAGACCAAAGGATAAGAATGTGATTGTCACAAAGTGGGTTTACAAGAATAAATTGAATGGATATGGACAGGTTACAAGGAACAAAGCTAGATTGGTATGTAAAGGATATGCACATGTTGAAGGAATTGACTTTGAAGAGACATTTTCCCCAGCTTACAAAATGGAAGAAATCTGATTTCTTTTAGCTTATGCATGCTCCAAAAACATTAAAGTGTATCAGATGGACGTAAAATCATCTTTTATGAATGGGGAACTTGAAGAAGAAGTCTACATTAAAAAACCAAAAGGATTTCAGTTCTCAGAGAACGCAAATTATCTGTGTAAATTAAAGAAGGCCTTGTATGGTCTGAAACAAGATCCTAGAGCATCGTCCTCTAGACTGGATAAATATCTACAACAAAAAGGGTTCAAAAAATGAAGTGCAGACAACAACCTATACATCATGGTAAGTCAAGATAGTATTTTATTAATTGAATTTTATGTTGATGATATTATTTTTGGTAGTGATGATGACAGGCTAAGACAAAAAGTTTCAAAGGATATGCAGAATGAATTTGAAATGTCATTACTTGGAGAACTATCCTTCTTTCTGGGATTTCAGATACATCAAATAAACCAAGGAATTTTTATTTCTCAAACCAAGTATATCAAAGAAATGCTAAAGAGGTTCGTAATGGAAGATTGCAAACCAATTATCACTCCTGTGCAAACCAGTTGCAAGTTGAGCAAATATGATGATTCAAAGTCTACAGATCAGAGGCAATACAGGTCAATGATTGGTAGCCTACTATATGTGACAACATCCAAACTAGATGTAATGTAGGCAATTAGATAGGTGGCACGATTTCAAGAAGCACCAAAGGAATCACATATATTAGCAGTGAAGGGAATTTTTAGATATCTCAAAGGAACAAGAGATTTGTATTATGGTATCCAAAAGGAAAGAATCTATCACTTATTTCCTACACAGATTTAGATTGGGCAGGCTGCATTGATGATCGATGAAGCACCAGTGGAGTAGATTTCTACATGGGTGAGTGTTTAGTATCATGGATAAACAAGAAACAATCATCAGTATCTTTATCTACAGTCAAGGCAAAGTATATTGCAGCAGCAACATGTTGTACACGGGTTCTATGGATGAAACAAACTCTGACAGATATATAGGGTGAGTATGATGAGCCCATTCTAGTCTATTGTGATAATACAAGCTCCATCATTATCTTAAAGAACCCGGTGATGCACTCCAAGATGAAGAACATTCCAATCAAGTATCACTTTCTATGGGAACAGGTTGCAGAAAAGAACATCAGAGTTGAATATGTGGGCACAAAATAACAAGTGGAAGACATCTTTACAAAACCGATTCCATGGTAAGCCTTTGAGTATCCTTGGAAGAGAATCATAGTTATTTATACTCCAAAATGAATGATTTTGAATGCTTATCTTATATGTATTATATTTACACGAGGAAGCACCATAAAGAGGACAATTCAGGTCGGGAGATCAGTTTCAGGAAGAGTTCATTTAGGGGGAGTATCCCTAAGGACAGTTCAGTTAGGGAGAGAATCCCCGGATGGAAAGCTACCCTTTTCATTGATGAAAAAGGGGGAGAGATTTATCAGATGTAGAACACAGAGGCATGGTTCTAGGGGGAGCGATGGTCATAGGGGGGGCATGAATGATATGAATTCCATATTGCATGACATGACTTCAATATTACATCTGATTTTTTCCATCAATTCCAAAGGGGGATATTGTTAATTAATTGGGTTGTTTGCCACTGATTTCAACCCTTGAAGAAAGTTCGGTAGCAAATTTTGGTAGCACAAAGGTTTGGGTAATGGACCCAATTTTGTTTGATGAATAATGATATGATTTTTGATATATTTACAGGTAATATTATTATATATGGATAGTATATGTCATGCCATTTCCAGTGGTATGTGGAACGCCACATAACTCCTCACGGTTAGAGAATTATGGCCATGTGAAGTTGGAGAACCCTCATGAGTCATCTAGAAGCCCTAAAAGGTCAAAGTAGTCAAAGTGTTTGCAAAGAAGAAATTATTTAAATAATAAAGTGAAGTGATGAGTATACTATAAGTCAAAGAGGATGCAAAATATATTATTTAAATAATAAAGTTAATGGAGAACTCCCTAAAATAAGGAAAGTGGTTTGAGAGATTTTAGAAGGTAAATAATAAAGTGAAGTGATGAGTGTCCTATAAGTCAAAGTGGATACAAAAGAAATTATTTAAATAATAAAGTTAATGGAGAAATTACTAAGTGGCCAAGTGGTTAGTAGTTGGTTAACCCTAAAATAAGGAAAGTGTGTTAAGATGGTTAAAAGGTAACCCCTTGAGGAAGGTGCATGAAAGTATAAATAAGAGGCAAGGCTCTCTCATTTCAAACACACTTGAATATCATTGAATATATATTTTGTGAAAGGTTATTTGGGAAGGTATTATTGATAGAGAAAAATTGCAGCAGAAAAGTACGGCAGAAAAAATGAGGCAGGAAAAGTGTAGCAGAAAAGGTGGTGCAAGAAAAGTGCGGAAAAAAAAGTGCGGCAGAAAAAGTGCGACAGAAAAATCACGGCAGAAAAAGTGTGATAGAGAAATCACGACAGAAAAAGTGCGGCAGACAAATCGCGGTAGAAAAATCGCAGCAGAAAAAGTGAGGTAGAAAAATTACCAAAGAAAAAGTGTGGTAGAAAAATTGCGACAACAACATGGTTGGGGTCTATTTATGAGAGATATGGCACATCTTGTTTGAGGTATGTTTTGTGATCTAGGGTTTATCTCTTGACATGGTATTGGATGTTTAGTATTGCTACATATATCAGATTTGTTGAGGGATACAATTGGTATTTTGTTATTGGTATTTGGCATATGGGTATTGGTCTTTTGGTTGTGATGTGTTGCTACATAACAGTGAGGTTGTGGCAAATGGTTTGATGTAAGTTTTTATGGTATTTGGTTTATGGATAGAGTGATGAATTTTTATATAAATTTTGATGGTTATATTGGTGTATGTTGTTGGTATATTGTTGAGGTACATGTTGGGTACATGGTTGAGACAATTAGTTGATGATTTGGCACATACATGAGGTGTATAGTTGATGATTGGAACATACATGAGGTGTATAGTTGATGATTTTGGTACATATTGATGAGTCAAGGTTGATGCATGTTACAAGTTGGTACAGATTATTGGTACAAGTTGACAGTGACAGGTTGACAGTGGCAGTGATTGATTCAGTGACAGTGACAAGTTGTCTACATTTGGCATTTATATTTCAGGGTGGTTGGACGGGGCAAAGACAAGTGGTTGTAGCCACCTTCTGGTTGTAGCCGAAGATCATAGGGGGTTGTAGCCTCCTTCTTAGGCTTCCCTTAGGTTGTAGCCTGAGAAACTAGGGGGTTGGAGCCTCCTTCCAGTTGTTGTTGGAAAACAAAGGAAGTTTGTGCTTCCAATGAATGTAACTCTTCAAGACATATAATAAAAAACATTTTGTGGTTTTCTCCCACTTTGGGTTTCCACGTAAAACACTGGTGTACTGTGTATGTGTATGACTTTTCATTTGTTCATTGCTTATTTAATTTGCATTTATTGGATCATAATGTTACATTGATATAACACTTGGATTATATGGTTTAAAAGGATTAGATTTATCTATTAATGATTCACCACCCCTCTCAGTTATCCAACAATTCTCTGGTCCTAGATGATGCTTACAACCAAGTTGAAGATGGCGCATAGATCTTGTATGAGATCCCAATAACTCATAAAATTAGGGTGCGTACGAATAAAATCAATCTCCTAGAATCTCAGGCTACAGAACTTCACATACGAATTCAAGAGTTAACACCAAAAGATATCGCATTATAGTGGAAGCTTACATCCATAGAAACAACTCTCTTGGATGACCTAAATAAAGCTAAGGATTTTTCAAGGGTAGTCGATCATAGATTCCATTTATGGAAACATTTGCAAATTCCCCCATAACTGACTGATCTTAATGATAGAGTTCATGTCACTAAAGTTGAGGCCACCCAACAAAAGAGTAGCCTACCATCCCTCCCTCTAGGAAAACATGTTGTTGTGATGACAACTATCACCTCCAAGACAAAGGAAATAACAATAGCATGATATCAACAAAAAAACATTTCAGATTTAATCACTACTACGACCAATTAGGCTCTTGTATACTCAGTTGGTCGATGCACAGGTTGTCGTCGACCCCTTCATCGAGTGAATGGACAAAATGGATTTAGTATATCCTTAGGTGATAGTGGTCGATGTTGATGCAGTTTTTCAACTCATGAAAGAACTCTGAAGCACCCTTGATGAACCTGAGCGCCATTTCAAGGAGTTCGTGCAGAAAATCAGGAACAATTTTGCTTGTTGCAACGGTCACTTCATGAGGAAGTTTCCTCGAGGATTATGCAAGTAATAGTAGTGGGGGCTTGTTGGAGCCAAAGTTTTGGATAAATATCATGCACGCATAAATAAATTTGTGTGTTCTCATTCCAATTTTTCACGTGCCCAAGCAAATCCAATTTTGGGGATGCACACTAGAAATCAAGAAGACATGCACTAGAATCAAGAAAATAATCATTGGGAAATCTCCTCGAAGGATTACTCTTGACAACACAAGGGAACATAAAGTAGAGAGAAGATGAGTTGGAAAGGTAGTGAAGATTTTCCCGAATCTAAAAAGGCTATGTGGAATGTAAGAAGGTGATAGAAGCATGTAGGGTTGTTAGTCGGTAGAGTGAGTGAAGAAGAAATTAAAGAGACAAAGATCCAAATCCAAGAAGGGTATAAAAAGAAGGAAGGACAACAAAGAAAGGGTTGATTCATTGGGTCACTGCTAATTTTTCATTGTTTAAGGGCTAGTCCAATGGCTCTCTCTAAGCCTTTGTAGTATTGTAATATTTTCGTTGTAAGCCTAAGTTTGTCATATGTTAAAGGTATGGAAGGATCCACATGGCACAATGTACTATAAATATCTGAATTATCTGAGGGAATATGAGACCCTATTGTTGTTGATATATGATTTGCTTAATTTATGCATGTGATTGATGGAATAAGGATGATAATAAAGTTGCACTTATTCTAAACCTGTGATGTGTCAATTATGTGTCTAAATGAATGTGTGATTTCTATTATGTTTTGTCATCTGTTAAGAAAGATGCCATGAATTAAATGAATGCGGTCCTCGGTGGATATTTTTTTTTTATCCCTTCATCCCTGACACAATACTAGATGGTATTTGTGATCCTCGTAGTGTCTTGGGTGAGACCTTTTTCAACCTTGGATGCAGATTGATATGTCGATGCTTTGGGGTGTTTTTTGGTCAATTCTGGATGAACCTTGGGTATTAACCCCCCAATGTTAAGAAGGAAGTGCACAAGTGTGAAATCACCCAACACTCAACAATGGGAAACCACGAAGGACTATGGTCAATCATGTTCAAAATGGTCAACACTTATCAACCATGTTCAATGATGGTCAATATGGTAAATGAGGGTGGAGGGTTGATGATGCTAATGGAGTTACTTCATTAGGAGGTCTGTAGATCATTTTATTAACGAGTTTCATGGTTAATGGATTGGTGGATAAGTGGGCACAATTTTTGTGGGTAAGCATAATAAGGGTCAATGGGTCAATGACAATAATATTGTGAATCATGGTTAATATGTGATTTATAGTCCATGTGGTCAACCATAAGAAATGATAGTTAATTACTAGTATATCTATAATGTTCAACTGCACATTACTAAGATTAGTGGGTAAAGGGGATAGAGGATTAAGTGGTTGATATGATATACCATGGGTTAGGGGTATGTGGCTAGTTGTGAGAAGACATTGATGTTGTATAATAATTGGCATTAATCAACATAGGTAAATATACTTAAGGGGTTATGGGTGAGAGGGTTACCGGATAGACCATGGTAAATCATTAGTAAATTGACTATGGTTAGTGGATTGGTAGATAAAATGGAATGCCTTTAATGGGTGAATAGGTTAGGGATTAATGGGTCAAGGAGTTTAATATAGTGAAGTATGGTGAATATGGTCTACATAGTAAATATTCATAGGGGATATACTATATCTAATATCATAGTGATTGGGGTTATGGTATATTGGTAGGTTAGTATGTTTAGGTTCATAAGATTTGTTGTTGGGATATTTTTTCACTATATGACCAACATTCATAAGGATCCTTCTTCATATAGTTGGAAATATAAGGAACATAAATAATAGAAAAAAAAAATAGCATAGCTTCTTCTATCCACAAGAAAGTATGTGAGTCAAACTAATTATAATTTTAAAATGGAAAGGTTAGAAATCTTTGGAAATCCCCTTTCAATATTGGAAGCTTGAATCTTAAGAAAAAGTATGAAGAACTAAGTGCAAATACTACCTCTCAACGCTCTTGAACAAAATACATGGAAATAAATATACCATTTCCTACAAATGATTAGTATTCCAAATAGTTAGCTCAAACAATCAAATAAAAATGTTGCATTTGCATGAACAATAATATATTTGAGGGTAAATAAAAGAATATCATTATATCCACCAATGTAAAAATCAATACAAAAAGTAGAATTCAGCTCAAGGAATCTTAAATATTTCCTCTAATATTGTCTCTTTTGGAGGTATTTAGTTCCTCAAATATATATCTCTCTCTATTTTTGGAGTGACATCAATAGCATGTCCCTATGTAAAATGGTCATATGGATGAGAATTTTTCAATTATAATGCATAATATACCAAGAGGAGGATTGCATAAAGTGGGCTTCAATGATAAAAATAAACTATGGCAATGTGAGCAATCTTCAGCTTGTTCAAATGGAGGATGAAGACATATTTTTATAGATTTTATTGGACACAAAACTAAGTTTGAATGATATACCACTACAATGTGAATGTAATAACTCCAAGTGATCTGAATTTTAGAGGGTATATGTTCTAAATTCAGATGTAAAGGTCATAAAACTATAAAGCTAATAGATTGTCTATGTGGATCAAGGAGATGCCCATGTCCTTATTAATTAATTGGGCTAACAAGTTGTCCATATGGGTAAAAGAGAGTCCCACCTCTCCATTATTGTATTGGGTTTTATTTTCCACTACTTAGTTAGTTGGGTAGTTAGATCTATTATTATAATAATAGAGACTCATTTAATGAGCTCTTCCCATTATTGTATCGGGTTTTATTTTCCACTACTGAGTTAGTTGGGTAGTTAGATCTATTATACTAATAATAGAGACTCATTCAATGAGCTCTTTTTTACTTTGATCCGGATTATTTTCGGCACGAAATGAGAGCGGAGATATAATAAAGAAATGCACAGAGATATCGCGTATATCTAGTAATATAACAAAAATATATCAGAGATGCAACCATAAA
>JZKD02S1609471.1:289625-321864 GCA_000966675.3 Picea glauca | reverse complement strand
AAATGGCCCCGGAAGTTAAAACCTGCTAAAAATAGTAAATTGCCAAAATGGCCAGAAAACTGTTTTGAGCCATTTGGAAAAGATGGGTGGCCCCCGATATCCACCTGGATCATACTTTGTCCAATGGACCATTTTGTAATGCTATATAAATGCCTAGCAAGCCTTCTCATAAGATCAAGTTACTCATTTTGGCTTCTCTCATGTTTTCTATTGTTCATTGTGAGATTAATTAGCTTTGAGTGATTTACTAGTAACGGATTTTAGAGGTGAGGCTCCTCTTTGAGACTTACCTCCCAAGTACTTCATTTACATTTTTTTTCCATGCTTCTTTTCATGCAATATTGAAATTTCTAAGCTCCTCCTCTCTCGACATTCAAGCCATCCAGATCTTAGCCCCCAAGATCTGGATCACCAAGCATGGACAAGGACCCTTCACTTGAATGAGTTAGTTTGAATGGCATGGGTTCCAATGAAATAAGAAGCTTCCTAGAATCTATGTCTCATTGAATGGGCCCTAGAATGATCCAAAATCATGTTGTAATAGTGAATGCATGAATTTTAAGGGATTAAGGACAATGTTTCACATTTAGTAAATAAAGAAGCATGAAGATATTCAAATGGACAAATTGAAATCTCACTTAGGATCTTAATGTATAATTTACCTTTTCTCCATTATTTTTTACCTTGACATAAACTATATTTGGAAGTAATTTGTGATGCCTTTGGTAAAAATCACTTAATTGTGATGAGTGGTCAAAAGTGGTGTGCGTATAAGGGTTTAGGGGGTGATTACATGAGGGGTCGTAGGATTAAAGGTTAGAATGGATCAAGGGATTTTTGAGTTCAAGTACATGGTGTATTAAGGGTTAGTAACATCATAGTCACAATGTGCATACTATATTTGGGGTTAAATTCCAACACCCTACTAATGTTTCATACATCAGACTAATGTTAGAAGAAACATGACATTGATGTCGACTTATGTGGCATAATAAAAAATTTAATGAGAGAAAAGGGATGTTTTGAAGAGAAATAAGGTACTATGAGGCTGCTAAAACTGATCGGTCTTTGATCAGATTTTAGCTCTAATTTTGAACTTCCAAAACTGTCCTTTGCTTTCTTTTAGGACAAAAAATTGTTTAGTAACTTTCTACTGATAATTTTTTTGGTTAAGTGTCCTTTTGAGGTACCTTGCAAGTGTTTTTCATACCAATGATTAGCACATACAATAATAATCAAAACACATAACACTCCTCTCAATCTTTACAACTCTAAATGTTGATCTAACAATTCTAAGCATGCATGAAATTGACACATCTATGTTTGGTCAACATGACCATGGAAAATCCCCCATCAGGAAAACCAGTTTCGAGTAGATGTATATATTTGGAGATCTCAAATCATGAGTACAAATAGGAAATAAATACAAGTGAACCTCGTACAATTGTAACCCAACTTAGATTATTTGGTGTTTCTTGTAGATGTGCAAGCTAGATGAAGGATTGCACCCCTCTTGGTAGCCAATAGTGTAGAAGCCTTTCTCCCTTGCTCTAGGTGCTCCTCTTGCCTCTAAAAAATATTCCAAATGGTAGAGAGCCCCTTTACCACTATCTTTTCCTTCCTCCTTCCCTCATGCATACCCTCCACAAACAATATGTGCCCTAAATATTCAGGGTTCAAGGAAAACTGACAAAAGGTTTACTATTATCCCTTTCATTGCTTGATTTAATGGCATCATAGACTTCTTTTGAGATGTTTTTTAATAGATTTTTAATGAGATTATTATAACTCCCACTATTTTCGAGGTGGTCCAACATATTCTCAATATAATAAATTTTGTTCATAATGACCACATGCCCTCCTTTGTCGGTCCTTAGAACTACTATATCAGGGTTATTGTTGATGGTTTTTAGAGCTTGATGTTCTTTCTTCATGATGTTTCTCTTAGGTGGTTTTTTTTTTATGAAGGATCACTGAGAAATATTGCCTAATCTCTTCTTTGGTGTCTTCTAAAAAATCCTTAATTCCATTTTGAATACTACATAATATATCCTCGATTGGAATCTTGCAAGGAGAAATAGCAAAGTTGAGACCTTTCCCTAATAACCTCTTAGTGCAATCGTCAACGTGATGGATTGAAAGGTTATTAAATAACTTCTTTTGGTCACAAAACTTTCTATTTTAAAGGTTTCCATCGCATACATGGTCCCCATTGTTAGAGGAATCAACATCAAGGTCAATGTTTGATATAGCCAACGTGCTTTCATTACCTATGTTGTCACGCGTGGATAGAGGAACAAGACTTCTTTCATGGTTTCCAGTATTATGTCTGGGGTTCTCACTATCAATGAAGTCGACTTGGAAAACCTTAATATTGTTATTGCAATTGGTATCGGTGGTGGGATATTTTGGAATTTTGACCTCAGTGTTATAAGTGGAAAATTTTGAACCGTAATAGTTATTCTTATACTTGATATGGTTAATTAACTACTATTTTTATGACCATTTAAAGGAGTTTTAACCACTACTTTTCCTATAAATAAAGGTTTGAGTTATCTCCATCCATACATCCATCTATATTAGGTACATGATGCTGAAATCTATAATATACCAGATATAAAAAGTATGCAGAACATAAATAAAATGCTAGAAATGGAAAAATAACAACAATATAACCAGAACAACCACCACAATAGCACTGAAATGATATAAGAATAACAACATAAATAGAACTTTGATTCTGAAAGTAATGTTCATGGGCCTCTTCGAGGGGGAAACCTCCAGTTGAGAAGAGCTCTATTACAATAATATCCAAGCTAGGGTTCTCATACCCTCGACTCCTATTTATACTAAATATGTCTATCAAAAGAAGCATCTAGAGAAAGATCCTTCTAGAAGCGGAAGCTTCTATTAGGTCTTCTTACATTCGACTTATTCTATTTGATTGAAAGGCCTTTTTAATATTGACCTTTATTACATCTAAATATATTGTTCTACCTATGTGCGGGTTAAGACCCTAACATGTATTGTTGGTTGTGGAGCCTGATTATCTTCCTAATTCAGAGGTCCTTGCTTTCAACTATTTTTATACCCCATGAAGTATTTACACCCCAGAAGTATGTACACTCTTCCACGCGGGGCAGTGTAGAGGGAGGGTACCCCCTCTGCGGGGTTCGAGGGGACTATCCCCCCGACTGGGGGGTCTGGGGGCAAGCAGGACCCCAGCGGGGGTTCGGGGGTGAAGCCCCCGAATGAAACATTGCCTTGTAAATGTATATTGTAATTTCATTGTAAATCTGGACCATTCATTATAAGGTCGCAGATCTAACGGTAGAGATTATGTTAGGGTTTTTTTCCCTAGAAGACAACCCTCTTTTATGTGGGAAATGTATTGCGGCTATGGTTGATGGTGAATATTGTATTCTGAGATAGGAGACTGTGAGAGAAAGAAGAGGAAGTTATAGTGGATTTGTTGTAGGTTGTATCCCTTCACATGCTGGATAATAATAAAGGAAGGACCTAACAATTTCTCTGGTGGACGTAGCCCACACTAGGTGAACCATGTAAATTTGTGTCTCTATTGTATTGTGTATCTTCTGTGTTTTTTTTCCGCATTTGTTTTTATTTTATTGCTCCACGGTCCTGTTTTTCTAACATGTATGCCCCCTTAAAAACAACCTTGTCCTCAAGGCTTGATATGTGGAAATTGTTGGAGAATGGTAGTTGGTTCCCAAGTGGCATCTACTGAAGTTGTATCTTTCCACTGGACTAACACTTCCTTGATGGTTCTCTGACATAGGTGACTCTCACATTGGTCCAAAACTGCTTGTGGTTGTAGCCAAATGGATCCTTCTTCGGCTAACTTGGGAAGGTTCGTTTGAATTTGGCACTTAGTTCCAATCACCTTCTTTAAGCATGAAACATGAAAAACATGATGTAGCTTAGAATGACTGGGCAAAGATAAATGATAGGGAACCTGTCCCACATGCTTTAGAGATGTATAAGGACCATAAAATTTGGGCGCTAGCTTCTTACAATGCACGACCTTGAGGGAATTTTTCTTGTAAGGTTGGAGTCAAAGAAACACCAGATCCCCTTCTGCAAATTGGCATTCAGAGTGACCTTGATCTTCTTGTTGCTTCATGCAATTTGTGCCATGACCAAATTATCTTTGAGGGTATGGAGAATATCCTCTCAAACTATAAGCGTTTGGTCAACTTCCTAGACCTTCGAGACACTGGGTAAGTATAAGAGAAATGAAGGTGGATTTTGTCCATATACCACTTCAAAAGGAGTCATGTGTGTATTTGTGTGATATGAAGTGTTGTACCACCATTCAGCTACGGGTAACCATTGAGCCCACTGATTTTGATTTTCCGAGGCAAAACACCTCAAATATGTTTCCAAACACTTATTGACAACTTTCGTTTGACCATCAGTCTGGGACTGATAAATTGTGCTGAGATGCAATTGGGTGCCTTGTAGCTTGAACAGTTCTTGCCAAAACTTTCTGTTGAAAGTTGGGTCGCGATCAGAAACAATTGAATGTGGCATGACATGAAGCTTGAAGACCTTATCCATGAAAATTTCAGCCACCATGGATGTTTTAAATGGGTGTTGAAGAGCACGGAAATGAGCATATTTGGAAAGGAGATCAAAAACCACCATGATGACTGTTTTATTTCCTGATTTGGTTAAGCCTTTAATAAAATCCATAGATATATCCCTCCAAATAGTAGTTGGAATCAGAAGCAGTTGTAATGTGCCCGGAGATTTTATTGTTTCTCCCTTGCTGCATTGACACACATCACATTCAGCTACAAAATTTTGAATGTCTTGTTTCATGCCATCCTAGAAAAAAGAGTGTTTGACCCTGTCATAGGTTTTGGTAAACCCAGAGTGCCCAGCTGTGGGTGTAGCATGAAGCTCAAAAAGTACCATCGATTTAATTTTGGATTGTTTTCTTAAATACAAACGGCCTTTGTATCGAAGCTCATCATGGAGCCAAGAGTACCCTGGGGAAGTTGGAGCATTGGAATGCAATTGTTGGATCAACTGTGAACTTTTGGGATCATGTAGCCATTCCTAGAGAACGGCTTGGAGCCAATCTGGTGCAATGAAGGAAAGAGAAAAAATGGATTCATCATCTTCATACTTTCGAGAAAGTGCATCTGCAACCACATTTTCTTTTCCTTTTTTGTAAATTATCTCATAGTCAAATCCAAAGAGCTTGGTCACCCATTTTTGTTGCTCCATGGAGGAAATGCATTGTTCTAGAAAATACTTGAGGATTTGATGGTTTGTCTTAATTTGGAAGCATTGCCCCAATAGATAAGGGCGCCATAGATCAACGACATGCAGAATAGCCAACATTTCCTTTCATAGATTGATTTTCCTAGATTTCTTTCAGACGGTTGCTTGCTGGTAAATGCCAAAGGTCGACCCTCTTGCATAAGGACAACACCAATTCCTTTCCCTGAAGCATCACATTCCAAGAAAAAGGTATTTGTGAAATCAGGAAGGGCCAGGACTGGACTGGTGCACATGGCCATCTTCAAGGTTTGAAAATCTTGAGCTACGGCTATAGTCCAAGTGAAAGAGTTCTTTTTTAAGAGTGCAGTGAGAGTTGCTACAATCTTTCCATAATTCTTAACAAACTTGCGATAATGACATGTTAAGCCCAGAAATCCACATAAGATTTTGAGAGTTTTTGGTTAGCCCAGTCTTGCAAAGATTCATTTTTTTTAGGATCCACCCTGACGCCTTCCTTGCCAACCAGATGACCCAAGTACTCGGCTTCTGAGGTGCCAAAAGCACATTTATATTGTTTCAGGAAAAGTTGGTGCTGAGAGAGTAGATGGAGAACTCAATCCACATGGGAAAGATGGTCTATCCAGGTTTTGATATAGATGAGGATATCATCAAAGAAAACTAAGACAAAATGACGGAGAAAAGGAAGGAAGACATGATTCATGAGGCTTTGGAAGGTGGAGGGGACATTACACAAGCCAAAGGGCATGAACAAAAACTAATAGTGGCCCTCATGAGTTTTAAAGGCAGTCTTGGGAATGTCTACCTCTTTCATACATATCTGGTGGTAGCCAGAATGAATATCGAGTTTAGTAAAGAACTGGGCGCCACTCAATTCATCCAAGAGGTCATCAATGACAGGGATGGTAAATTTGTCTTTAATGGTAAGTTTGTTGAGGGAACAAAATTCAAGACACATTCACCAAGAACCTTATTTCTTCAGGACCATGACCACAGGAGAAGAATAGGGGCTCATACTAGGGCGGATAACACCTGCGTTAAGGAGTTCCTGGACCATTTTCTCAATTTCATTTTTTTCGGAAAAGGGGTGACGATACAGATGGATATTGGGAGGAAGGTTTCCTAGTACAAGGGGAATGGAATGATCATGAACACCAAGGGAAGGAGGGAGTCCCTAGGGAATTGAAAATACCACTTGATGTTTATAAATGATGGATTAGAGTTCCTGCGGCACCGAGGGTGTCTTTGTTTCTTATATGGCATGGAGTTGGACAATAAAACTAGAATGACCTTTCTTGAGCATCTTTTCCATGTGATGGGAACTAATGATCTTAGGTGAACCAACAATGATTCCTTGGAACTTATATTGTTGGCCCTCCTAGTCAAATTGCATCATTAATTCCTTAAAATCCATGAGAATGGGACCCAAATTCCTTAGCCAGTCTGCACCCAACACAATGTCACAACCGCCCATGTCGATAGCAAACATATGAGATTTGAGGTGGTAGTCACCAATTTAGAGACACACATTTTCACAATGCCCTCCACATTTCATGGATCCACCATTGGCAATCATGATTTGGAAATTATTGATGGCATGGATGTAGCAATGATTTCTTTGGGCAATGCGGTGATGAATAAAATTATGGGTGCTTCCACTATCAACCAGAATGACGATCTTCCTATGCTTGATGTAACCGATGATATTGAGGGTTTGGGAAGTAGAGAAGCTAGTGAGAGAATTTAGGGAAATGACCGGTTCTACTTCGGGAAGATCTGAGGGTGGGTTTATGTTAGTGGTTTCAGGTGACTCAGACACAAGGGGAGTTTCAACATCCTCTTCCGAAATATCCTCTAATATGGCCATAAAAATATTTTGTTCCTTACACTTGTGGCCCGGGAAATATTTTTCATCACAATTATAACAAAGTCCTTTGAGTTGGCGTTTAGCCATTTCATCCCTGGTCAAATTTTGGATCTTTAGTGGAGCAGAGGGAGTAGTGAGATTTACTGGTTTAGTGTGAGGGATAAAGGAGGGTTTCCATTTTTGAGAATATACAACCTGTTGTGCTTCTTTAGCTATTTGAATAGCCTCCACCCAAATCTGAGGCCAAGCCATGAGGACATGGGCCTGAATCTCTTCCTTGAGGCCACTAATAAAACACTCTCAAAAAAAGGCATCAGGCATGCCCTCTGTCCAAAAAGTCGGGCGCTCAAAAGAAATTATAAAGTCTTTCATTGTTCCTGATTGTTTCAACTTTTCCAAATGGTCCAAATTGTTGGTGTCAGTGTCAAAGAGTTCATAAATCTCTACCACAAATTGTGTCCAAGCAATATACCCTTGACAAGAAGTTTTTCTCCATTGCCACCAGTGCCAACATTCTTGATCTATATGGAGAACACCATACCAGAGTTTGGCAAGTCATTTGTAATGTCGTATAAAGAGAAATAATGTTCCATTCGGGTTACCCAACCAGTGGGATCCGAGCCATAAAATTTGGTCACATCCACCCGTGGAAGGCGTAGGTCATGTTGAAAGTGATGGTGCTGAAAGTTGGAGGAATGTTCAGCCTTAGTATCTGAATGAGGGTTAGATAAAGGGTTATCTATAGGGATATGCATCTTGGTGCAAAGCATCAAAATGATAGATTCAAGCTAGGTAGTCAGGTCTTGTTTGATTTCCTCCATTGAGGATTGCATGGATGTATTGAGGGAGCCAACATTGGCACTGATTTGTTTCACTTCTTGTTGGATCTCGGTGAAATTATATTGCAAGGTATTGAAGTGAGATTCCAGGTCTTGGCTACGGGTATGGGCCATGATGATGAGGAAACTGAAATGGGGCTAGTGGGGTCAAAAATTTTGCTGAAAAATAATATGTATGAATGTGATAAGAGAGAAGAGATGAATCCAATGGAATATGTCTCAAATAATGGTGCACAAATTTCCAGACTCATTTTTGTTTTTGTTTTTTTTGTTTTTTTCTTACACCCGCGGAGTTATACTTCGATCTGAAGAATACTGCAGTGATGAAATTCCCAAATTCTTAACTAGGAATAAGTGTGTAGTTATTTGGCAACCCGGACGTAGTTGCACGACAAGAGATCTTGTCTGTTTTAATTTGTTCATGTTTATGTTACCAAGGGTTAGGTATTCAAGGGTTTTCCCTATGCTATATCTCTTTGATATACATGCGGGGTCCAACAGTAGTACTTGGCCTAATATCTCAGGGAACTAACTAAGGAGGATAGATCGTACCCTTAGTCGTACTACCTGAATACCCAGATAATAGAGAGTATATTTCTGAGTATTGTTCTCGGTGGTACTATACCAGTTAGGTGATAGATCGGTTTATCTAAAGAGGGCTTCAGGTAATCTAGGTCGATCCATACACAAGTGTTTTCTGATGCACTACCACTCGAAGGGGTACCAACAGGGGTTACAACGGTGGCAAAAAAATGTGTGCCTAAGTACCACTTGTATTTCCTGCGTGTATCAATCCATCAACCGCGGGTCTATGCATGTAACGACAGATATTTTTGGATTAACGACGTCGGAATATGTCTCTACCCTAAAAAAAATAAATTAACCCACAATTTCTATGGATGAAAGTGCTCTGATAGCACTTGTAATATACCAAATATAAAAAGTATGCAAAACATAAATAAAATTCTAGAAATGGTAGAATAACAACAATATAACTAGAAAAATCACCACAATAGCACTAGAATGATATAAGAATAACAACAGAAATAACACTTTAATTCTGAAAGCAATTTTCATGGGCCTCTTCGAGGGGGCAACCTCCAGTTGAGCAGATCTCTATTACAATAATATCCAAGTTAGGGTTCTCATACCCTCAACTCCAATTTATACTAAATATGTATATCAAAAAAAGCATCTAGAGGAAGATCCTTCTAGAAGAAGAAGCTTCTATTAGGTCTTCTTACATTCAACTTATTCTATTTTTTTGAAAGGCCTTATTAATATTGACCTTTATTACATCCAAATATATTGTTCTACCTATGTGCGGGTTAGGACCCTAAAACAATCACACTACATATATTGAGGACTGCTTCGTCTTGATAGTTATTTTGTGTTCACGATACTTTGTCACTCAACCAAGGAGGGGATCTACACACATGAAGGAATCAAAGGACCCTCCCAAGGATGAGGCCTTGGAACAACATATTCAACAAATCCACTCCCTAGGTGATTTATGTTGAGATTTTATGTAATTTTGAAAGTTATTCCTAAGTGTAATTGTATTGGTTATTCCTAAGTGTAATTGTGAAAGGGTTTATTGATAAGTCATGTCTTTTAGGTATTTTAGGTCTTTCAGAGTAAAAATAGAGGTTATATCGAATCATTTTGACCACTCATTGAATATAAGTACAAGAAAGTAGTATGCACTTATCTAGGAGGCTATTCTTGGTTCGTGTCTGGGTCTCTTTGGTATTGATTTTGTGAAAGAGCATTGTATGTCATTGTACATGTTGGAGGAATCTATACTAAGGAAACTTTGCAGGGTTTTCTCCCCCTTGAGGGTTTCCATGAGGATATATCTTGTTGTTATGTGGATATCTATCTTTCAGTTCTGATCCTTTTTCATATTAAATAATAATATATATATATATACAATATGATCATATCTCTTGAAAATTCAACATGGTATCAAAGAAGGAGTGGTCTTAACTCCCTCCCAGGAGGGCCCGAGAAAATAAGAGAGATAGCTTGCATTTTGTGAGAATACTTGTGTTAGAGATAATCACTAGGTAAAAATGAAATGATTTTCCTTGAATGGATACATGGTTGTTTTGTGGAGGAGGGCATCGATTATGCAGAGCAGGATTGGGCTTGGGCCCAAGAAAATGGTAGATATCTTTGAGTGGAATAGACCAAAAATATGTCAGTTCCTAATTTGAAGATGATAAAAATAAGATTTGCATAGGCTTGTCATAGAGCAATGTTTTAATTCACTGAGCTTGAATTGAAGGAGATTGTGAGCATGCACAAGATAATGCTTACATGATAAACTAAATGGGTTTCGTACTTTCAAGTACCTAATTCACAGATATTTATTGCATGCATATGAGAACCCTTGGATTTACGAGAAAATTCTAAGGACTTGTCTGAGGAAGAGAGGCATGAATTTTACCTCTAGCTGCTCAATCTCCTTCATGAGAGTTGTTGTAGCTATACATCTAGTTGTCGGATCCTTGTAGTGAGCTATAGAAATCTCCTTGGGTTTCTCACTATTCATTGTGAGAGAAATTTATTCATCTCCATGCTACTTGAAAAGATTGTAAACCCTATGAGATGGACTTGATCATGACTATCTTCTTGTGTAGTGGGGTTTATACTTCATCATGACAATATTGTACACCATTGATGCTCACTAGGAGAGGCGAAATTCTCATAATAGGAACTTATGAATTTAATTCCAAGTGGAGTAGGGATGGTGTTTAAGAGGTGAAGTAGTATGACTCCATTCTTTTTGTAATCAGTATCAAAAGCGGAAAGGTTCAATCTGCATGCACTTCTATGATCCTGGGAGACAAGGATGTAATTCATGATTTTCCCTTCCATCTGATTACCTTAGAAACAACAAGAAGTTTTGGTGGAAGTATATAAATTACAACATATGAGGGATGGTGACTCTTTGTGAGAAAGTGCCTTGATGTTCAATGAGATATGGAAAAATCAACATGTGCAAACAAAGAAATAGAAAGGTTGTAGTGGATTGGAATTTCCCATACTACTAGATCATAATATGTTGGTTAACATACATATCCTCCATTAGAAGATTTTGAAGCATGGGGACCGATTGGTAATGGTAATAATAATAATAATAAAACGTGTTTCTCATACTACAGTATCGGTGGTTATTTTTCTTTCTTAAATGTTTTTTTAGGCCTCATCGCTAATTAGTACAATGGTCTTGGCTTGTTGTGGTGCTATTATGAAGATGTTCATAGAGCTCTGGTGTAATGTGTGGCAAATAATGATATCATTACCTACAAATTGAAGAGTTGTTCACGGATGAAGACCGGTTGATTCCTAAGCATGGAAGCTTTGGGAAAGGTGTGGAAGATTCATTGCTTTCTAAGCAGACTCTATTTTAATCATGTGTTGTTGTGAAATCTTATTGCATGGTGTATTGACCTATAATTGTTTCCTAGTAGTGGGACAAGGCTGAATCATTGATCATGGTCATCATAAAGAGAAGGTGCTTGCACAAAGACCTCATGGATGGTAGTTGTTGTTCTTGAGATAAAGAATGGATCTTCTCCCTATGTGGATATGTTTGAACTCATTGATGAGTGGAAAACACTTGAAGGTGTATTAAATACTCTACATGGTGAGTTGGTAAAAGATTAAAAATCAAAAAATTGAATGACAATGTGAAAACTCATGGGATCGAATTGATAAGGTGATCATGAGCAAGACAAAATGGGATTTCCAATTTTCAATCTATTTAATTTTGGATGTGACTACGTGCACCAAGCGGTGCTAGTAGCGATGAAAATGACTGATGGAATCGTTTCAAAATCTCCAAGTAATGGAATTCCCATGAGGAAGAGAAATAATATGGCATTGTTTCAAATCCTCCAACGCAGATGATGACATTGTATATTGATAAAATGTCAGTGGGTTTATGAGCATGGGAATGTTGTGGGAGTAATTTGTATAATGTGAAATGTGAATTCATTTGATGACAATATGGTGTTAATAAATATGCTATAGAGGATTATGAGAGAGACCTATACAAGAATATATTGTCATGACTATTTTATATGTGCAATGTAAGCCTATAGGAGCCATCCCTCCTTCTTGTACATTGTGGGAAGCATTAGTGTTGCATCATTTTGGTATCAGTTTGGTATTATAGCCTAAACTATTTTGAAGGCCAGGGATAAAGAGGAGTTGTGAAACTACCAAATTAATTCTTTGGGAGTCAAACCTTGTTCATGTTTTACGTTTGTATCTGCTTGGAGCTAAGTCTTTGGCATAGTCAATGTCAATTATGATACAAATTATTTGGCGTTATTAAGTATGTCACAATCACTTGAAATGATGGTGCATGTTTATGACAAATGATATTCACGAGAAATGCATCTGGAAAAGTGTAACATTGGAATTATTACCTTGGTAAAAAGGAAGGAGAAGAATTGTGGTTTCCATGTTTTGGATTACCTACAATTTGTCATTGGAAGCAATGCCTAGGAAATAGGTGATCAATTGAATGGAAATCCATTGTATAACCAATTGGGAATGAAAAGAGAAACCTATTGGATGAAAAGAACCCTGATTCGGGTGTCTGAGTTTGTGAAGGTACGTTTGGAAATATGCAAGGGGAAAAAATGGAAAAGAGGCAATGTTATTGTTGCGTAGAGAGGTGTCTGTAAAATATGTTGTTGCAATTATAGAAGACATGAGGAACCAGTGATGTATATGATGTTCTATTTTGAATACTTTTTACACTAATATGTTGATTGGGATACAGTTGTGAATGCCTTCTATTCATGATAGAATCAAGGTTCATAGAGGAGGCATCTAGTCATGAGGGATGGGGTATGGATTTTTCCTCATTCATAGAGGGAGCAGCCACTGAGACATAGTTGAAAATAGGGTTTGTTTTCAGTGATAGAAGGATTTGGCATTTGACCATGACAAGAAGGATCTTAGTCTCATACATTAATATTTGGGATTAGAAGTATGACAAATGAGATTTTTATCGATGAGGGAAAATATGTTGTGGAGATCCTGAAGAGGTTCAGGGTGTTGGACTGTAAATCGATGGCTACACCAATGGCATCAAATATGAATTTGTTGGATTATGTGACTTCATAGGTTGTGGATGCTACATTATCCAAGAGTATAATTGAATCATTGATGTATTTGATGAATAGACAACTAGAGATATGTTTTGTTGTGAACACCCTGAGTCAGTACATGTTTGACCCTAGAAGTATTCACTTGATTGCATTAAAACATGTGATGAGGTACCTTAAAGGTACAATGGATTATGTGCTCAAGTATGTTGCAGACAATGAGATCAGTCTACTTGCATATTCAGAATCAGATTGAGCTGGTATTGTTGCAAACTGGAAAAGTACATTGGGATGTTCCTTCACTTTGGGATCCAGTATGATTTCATGGATCGAGAAGAAGTAGTCATGTGTAGCATGCATTACAGTTGAGGTAGAGTATGTGGAAGAATGTGCAACAAGTCGTGAAGAAATAGTTTTTTGGAAATTGTTGACTGGATTATTCGATATTGTGATGGGCGTGACCTGTATATTGTGCCACAACCAGAGTTCTATAAAGTTTCCAAAGAACCTGATGTTTCATGATAGGTTGAAGCATATCAAAATCAAGTATCACTATATTAGGGATATGGTACAAAAGGGAGGAGTGAGGATCCAATATCTGGTTACCAATGAGCATGTTGTGGATGTGATGACAAATCCATTATCAAAGATGAAGTTTGAGTACTTTAGGGACACAATCGACGTAGTCCCTCTTCAGAGGGAGTGATGGCTTCATATGTTATCACATGGTAGTGTATGTCATGACGACATGTTGTATCTATTGGAGATATACCCACCAACCCTCGATGCATGTTGAAGAGATAAGGTACAAGTGTTATCATAGGGTAGTGGATGTCATGCATAAGATATCTGAGTTTTCTACAGGAAACTGGATAGTCTCATGGTGACATGTTGTTGTTATTGGAGAGCTACCCATCAGCCCTAGATGCATGATGTGAAGTCACTATGGATTTCCTATGATGTATAGATTCGTGTGTCCAATAATCAATGGTCATGAGCTCGTGTGGATGGAGACAGTGTTAGAGTCTATGCCAGATATAATACTTTCCTCATTAAGAGGGAGTGTTGGGATTTTATGTAATTTCAAAAGTTAGTCGTAAGTGTAATTTTATTTTTTATTCTTGAGTGTAATTGTGAGAGGGTTTATTGATAAGTCATGTCTTTTAGGTATTTTAGAGTATAAATAGAGGTTATATCGAGTCATTTTGACCACTTATTGAATATAATTACAAGAGAGTAGTACACACTTATCTAAGAGGCTATTATTGGTTCATGTATGGGTCTCTTTGGTCTTGAATTTGTGAAAGCACATTGTATGACATTGTACATGTTGGAGGAATGTATACTGATGAAAGTTTGAAGGGTTTTCTCCCCCTTCATGATTTCTAAGACGATATATCTTGTTGTTATGTGGATATCTATCTTTCAGTTGTGATCCTTTTGCATATTAAATAATATATATATATATATATATATATATACAATATGATCATCTCTCTTGAAAATTCAACATGGCATGAGAGAGGGACCGGGCTTAACTCCCTCATAGGAGGGCCCAGGAAAACAAGAGAGATAGCTTGCATTTTGTGAGAATACTCATGTTAGAGATAGTCACTACATAAACGTGAAATGATTTTACTTGAATGGATACATGGTCGTTTGGTGGATGTTGGCAGCAGGATGAAGTGGAAAGAAGGATGACCATGCGGAAAGAAAGCGTGTAGAAACTGAAGTAACAAATGGAGGAAGACACAGCACGCATGCATGCAAGAAGGCGTCCACAAGGAAAGTGACAGCTGGAAGGAATAACAACACGTGTACATGGGAGGAATACCTAACATCGATAGGGTTAGGGTTTTTGTAATATATTGTAAACGGATGAAGAGATAGAAATATATAAATATAGATATGTAGGTATCATAGGGGGCTTCCTTCTTGTTAGTTGGGTTTTTCATTGTTACATCATAGATATGCACAAGTCGATGCGAATTGTAATGTTGTTATGTACTATTTTGTAAGTTGTTGAGCTAGACGGGAGGAGAGAAGGAAGATATGAGGATTACATCGTAGGCTGAGGGGTTGGGTGTGATCTAGTTCACCTCATATAGATCTTACCCTACAGAGGATAATTGTAAGTGTGCGACACTAGATATGTAGAACTACCATAATAAAAGATCCAAGAGACAAATGTTTGTGGAAGTAGCCTTGGGAGGGGGTGAACCACGGTAACATCTGTGTAATGGGATGGAGGCATGCATATCTTTACCATATTTTCAATAGTTATTTGTTATTCTTAATGAATGAATGAGTTGTTACATTGCTTGCTTAATTACTGTTGCGATATTGAGGGAATAAGTCATGATTAACAGTAGGTTGCAATCACAAGTTATAATAAATGGTCCAAAATACAGATCCCATATCTTGCACTCAATCCTAGGCTGTAAACACATGAGTCTTATAACCACCCATTAAATCTATCTCAGGTGAGACTACACGACGCATTCTGCGTGCTGTTGCGTTGCCTTCTAGTTTACCAGGAGGGCCAATAGTTTTAGAGGATTTTGTTGGAAACCCAAAAGACATGAACCATGGGTCAATAACTCAGAGGATAGAGTAGAATTAGTAGTCAATAACAAGAAAATGGTTATGTTGTCATTGGAAGGAACAAAGGAGGATTGAGTAGATGAGATAGGAGGAGCGAGAAATGAGCAAAGAAAAAAATAGAGAAATGAGACATTAGAAAGGGATGTTGAGACCGTGGAATCCCACAAAAGCAGAAATCAAAACTTGGTTGAGAACCCAAGATCTATAGTTTGCATAGAAAGACAATAGAAACCCTAGAATCACACCTCGCAAATATACGGACAAATACGTGTTTATTGATTTACATGAAGTCTTTTTCTATGATTTTATGCATCTATTGCAAGAGTGGATACTAAGGTTGAAGGATAGTCACGCGACGAACCAGATTTGATAGCTATATTGGAACCCAGTAAATATTGGGCAATTACAAGAGGTGAACAAAAAATTCACCCGCGCAATGGACTTTTGGCTTGACAATATTGTGGAAGGCTTCATAACAGAGTTTTTCATGGACACAACAAAGTCATACAATGCAGTGGAGAAATAATTTCTATGTGGACCTCAAGGAAGGTACATTTAATCCCTATATACTTCTATTAAGATACTGTTATATAACAAAGGGGTAATGACAATGGAATCAGATAGCTAAACTTCCCTGTGTGCATGGGGGAAGGGGGGAAGCAATGACAGAGTGAGGATAAATGGAAGGAGGAAAGGATAAAGGAAAGAAGGAGGAGGAACCCTTGGACCTGATCATGATGGATGACGACTAGATCAAGTGGATATTGGTGTCAATGGGAAAGACGCGTAGCGGAGTACCCTACCAATAATAGATGAACAGCAAGAAGAGAGTTATATCCGCAAGGGAAGGCTTTTTGAGTGATGAGGAAGAGGTAGAGGATCTCCGAGCTGTGGAGAAGATTGAGGAAATCCTGCACACAACATACGAGCGGAAAATGAGAGGTCCAAGAACGGGAGGAGAAGGAAGACATCCTATCCATATTAATGTCACTGTGGAACCCATAAACCCATGTGTAACTAATGCAAAAAAGAGAAGACAACCATTTAGACAATTGCACTTCGGAGGAATTCCGACAGCAGGAAGTACATCTACACAAGGAAAAACAACTGGAGGATCCAATTCAGGCAACACTTGTCAAGTATCTACACCGCATGGAGGAGGTAGTAGTTCAGTATTCAGAATGGAAGGACACAAACCTACCATGAGGTTACCAGAATTTCGGGGAGAAGCAACAAAAGAACCTGAGAATCACTTGTTCATTTGTGCAAATATATGGGAAGCAAATAGGGATGATTTTAGGGGCTAAATTTCACTCATGGGCTAATTTTCCATGGTTTTTCCAAAAACGAGATTTTCTATTTTAAAAATGATTCACCCAAATTATATAGGATAAAATTATTTTACCTTAAAGATTGCCAAAGTTTTATAAGAACTATATAAAATCCTTAGAAATTTGAATATTTTTACAAAAATATCGCCAATCATTTATAGTTCGCATCTGAAGGATTAGTAGGATTCACCAAGGTTTCTACATTTTAAAATAAATTTCCATCCTTAAAATCATCCCTGGAAGTAAAACAGATCATTGATGAAGATACCAAACTCACGCAACTAGCTATTACGTTAAGAGACCGCACACTAGACTAGTACATGAGTCTAGACACAAAAAGTGCCCCAAGGGACAACCAGGACATTGGTAGACATTAATAAGTTAATGATTAATGAGTTTCAAAATCCTCTTTCAGAGGATTAGTACATGAACGAGATGATCGAAATAAGACAGAAACCAAGAGATTCTGTATGGGAGATTGACTAGAGATTCAAGTGACTAGAGGGAAAGTTAAAATACCTCATGATCGATATGAAACATTGACACATGTTTGTCAATTCACTACTCCCACACTTAAAATACCCTTTACGAAAACAAAAATTTCAAACGTAGGCAGAGGATCTGATGGCAGCCTTACAACTGGAAGAAAAATAGTACCAACAGACAAACCCAGTTATCGAAGAACTGAAGGAGGATTTGAAGAATCTCACATTCCAGCTAAACCAAAATAAGAACAAGGACAAACGAGAAGCCAATTGGTGTACCCCGTGTAGGAAGAAAGGACACCACAAGAACGAATGCCCAACATTTTCACAGTATATGGAAGTAGGAATGTTGAATACATTACCAATGAGAGGATTATGGTGTGAAATATGCAAGAAATTAGGTCATGACCCTTATCACTGCATGATGATGTAGAAATACCAGATAGTTCCAAAGAATCCATACTGCACCTTTTGCAAGTCAGTGGGCCAGGACGATAAAGATTGCAGAACTATGGAGCTGATGCGAGAAAGGACATCAGATGCATATAGGGTACAGGACAAAATGATGACTGAGCAAAAAGTGCCACAGATCAATCAATCCCCAACGCCATACACCACTACGTAACAGTAGTATAATACTGCACAACAACCATACAATAATGCACATCCGCAGTACAACACGACACAGCCTCAGTACAATACCGTGCAGTATAATCAGGCGCCTCAATATAATGCGTTGAGAGGCAATCGAGCAGGCTATAGAGGAGGAAGATGAGCCAGAGGAGGTTTCAGACGAGGTAGAGGACTAGTCACATGTCACAATTGTCAACAACTGGGACATTATGCAAGGGAATTCCTGCTTCCAACAACAACTTGTATGTATTTTCGTGCATCAGACCATGATACAGAGGAATGTCTCGCACTAGTAGTGAAGATTCAGGAAAAGAGGAACCAAAACAATCAGAATTTTCAACGGATTTTAGCCGAAGCAAGGGATGAAGGATGGAATATCAACATAGTTACCCATGGAGGAGCTAAAACAGGCACTAACATAGTTCGAAAGGAACCAGCGCAGAACCAATGGGTGAAGAAGACCACTGAGACAAGAAAGCAGTTCGACGCACAAAAGGAAAAGGAGACCTTTAAGGAGGCCAGACAAGAATTTCAGAAGGAGGACACAATGATGACTTCAACTGTGCAGACGCACAAGGAAGCACCAGAATATGATATGCCTCCATCATTGGATCATACCAATGAAATGCAGCCCACAGGACAAGTAAGTACAATCAAAGGCTTTTTACAATCATGTGTAAAAGTATTAAGTAATCCATCATCTGTGAAAATATTGCAAAACATCCTACAAAAGTGTAGCAGCAATACAGAAGGAAATCTAGAACCTAAAATAGTTAATCACCTACAAAAAAAAAAAAGAACAAGTACGGAATTTACACTGAATGTTAACATTAGGGATTTCAATATGGGAGACATTATACTGGATCTAGGATCTAAAGTGAATGTATTACCAAAGAAGACATGGCAATGCATGGTAGAGCCCACATTAGGATACTCACATGTTCAATTGAAACTAGAAAACTAGCACAAAGTCCTACCAATAGGTAGACTGAAAGGAGTAACAGTACATATTGATGGAGTGTGCATTAAAGTAGATTTCGAAGTCATTGAAATAGTTGATGATAGAACACCTTACCCGAATTTGCTTGGTCTGGATTGGGTGTTTGACAATGAGGCCATAATCAATTTGAATACCAGAAAAATGACGTTTGAGTTCGGGGAATATAGGTTCATCACACGATTAGACCCATCAGAAGGGGAGAGGTTTGTAGAACCTACTTGCCTAGATTTAGAGGAAATCGACCAGTTGTATAGAACAATTGTGTGTAATGAGGACTACGTAAACCCAACTATAGATGGGCTACTCAGTTGGCAGAGCATTACTTCATGTGCAACAGACTCAAAAACTAGTTTAGAGAACTAGCAACAAAGGCTACACGAAGTATCCATGAGAAGATGTGAAAGAATAGACCGCACAGTAAGATGGATAGGCACAAAAATTAGAGAACCACCCAGCTTCCACAGAATAAATGATTTGGAAACATTCTTGACACAGTACGAAGATGTTTTGTTAGAAAACTAGAGATTGTTAGCACTTGAATTATCTCTAAAGGCCACACCGACAAGATGGTGGAGAGCACACAAAGAGACAATCACATGCTGGTACCAATGTAAGCGGTTACTATGCATAAGGTTCAGTGCAGAACAGAAAAACAACAAAAAACAGAAATATGAAGGACATAGAACATGTGAAGGCATGTAGAACGTTGTGGAAAATGAAACCACCAGAGGAATGGCCTCATCACTTCATACATACTCTAGAGAGAATACCAACGAATTGGTATACGGACCAGGAATTGCACAAAGGAACTACGACATGGACGACATTGTGACAGAATTTCACAGTCACTTTCTCATTCGAGCATGAGAACCCCAACATAAATGCATCCCTTAAATGGATTAGAGGACTAATATTCCTCAAAGAACCAGAAATAGAATTTATCATAGAAGAACAAAAACAAAATAAACAGATAGTCAAGGAACTGTTTTCATGTTACCATGTACAAGAGGAAGCACCAGACAAAGACGATCCATGTAATATTCAGATCGAATAAGTAAAAGGAGAAAGATATGTGGAGGGACCAACCATTGAATCAAAATTCATTTCTGCGCCCATCAAGGTAAAGAAAGTTAACATTGGGGTAGCAAAGCAACCCAAAATGGCCAGCATTGGAGATTACTGGGATGAGAAAATAGTAGAAAGTATCACATAGTTATTACATGAATACAGTGACCTCTTTCCCACAACATTCATAGAGATGAAGTGTATAGCCGGAGAACTGGGACAAATGAAGATACCATTCAGACCTGAAGAGAGACCTATTAGACAACAACCCTATAGACTGAACCCTATATATAAACAAAAAGTTAAAGATGAGATCGAAAGGATACTCGAATTCGGCATCATAGAACTAGCTGAGGAGTCAGAATGGATAAGACTGATGGTAGTACAGGACAAGAAACAAGGAAGAGGGATCAGGATATGCGTCAACTTGAGGAATTTAAACGATGCATTCCTACATGACCAATTCCCTACACTGTTCATAGATGAAGTGTTAGAGAACGTGGGAGGACATGAAGCTTGTTCATTCACTAGTTGATTCTCGGGATACCACCAGATTAAGATAGTACAGGAGGACAGACACAAGACCACATTTGTGACAAAATGGGGATCTTATTAGTACATAGTCATGTCATTTGGACTGAAGAATGCACCAACAATATTCTCCAAAGTAGTCATTGTTGCATTTAAGGAATTCATCCATTAATTTCTTGAAGTATACCTGGATGATTGGATAGTCTACAGCCTACTGAAAAACCATGTGGAAGTTTTACAGATGATGTTAGAAAGATGCAGACAGTGCCATATATCACTGAATATCAAGAAATGCATATTTGGAACACCGTTTGGGATACTATTGGGCCACATAGTATGCAAACAAGGCTTATTGGTAGATCCAACAAAGATCGCAGTCATTGTTAACTTACCAGCACCAAAAACAGTCTGTCAACTAAGAGAAATGCTAGGAAACATAGGATATTACAGTAAATTCATCAAATTATATGCATAGATAAAAACACCAATGGAAAATTTGTTAAGAAAGGATATGAAGTTTCAGTGGAATGACGAGTGTCAACATGGCCTGGATACCTTGAAGGAAAATATGGTTACAGTGTTGATATTAGTATTTCCAGACTGGGAAAAGACATTCCACGTGCATGTAGATGCATCAACAATAACACTTGGAGCTATCTTGGCATAGCTAGGAACAAGAGACTTGGATCACCCAATAGCATTCGCAAGAAGAAAGTTATCAGACTCAGAACATAACTATAACATGACAGAAAGAGAAGGCCTAGCCATGGTCTATGCACTACAGAAATTTAGACATTACTTATTGGGAAAGCACTTTAAAATGTTCACAGATCAATCAGCCCTGAAATACCTCGTCAACAACCCAGTGTTGGGGGGGAGAATTTGTCGATAGTTACGACTATTCCAAGAATTTGACTTTGAAGAAATAGTCAAACTAGGGAAATTGAATGCAGGACCTGACCATTTATCAAGGGTCACAAATGGAGAAGAACCTACAAATTTAGAAGACAACTTTCCAGATGCACATTTACTCTTAGTACATATTGTTGATGAATTCTTCACAGATATCATTTAGTACTTGAGTACAGGTACTGTGCCGCAAAACTATAGCACCGCGCAGAAGAAAAACTTGGTAGTCTGTGCTACCGACTATCAACTGATTGACGGACAGTTATATAAAATGAGCATAGATAGCATCTTGCAAAGATACACGTTAGAGCAAAAAAGACCAATATTCTTAGCATAATCCCATGAGGGAATAGCAGGATGGAATTATGCGGGTAAAGATAACATGCATAAGGTATTGCATGCAGGACTATGGTGGCCAATGATTCATAGAGACTCGAAGGAGTACTGTCAAAGATGCGATGTTTGTGAAAGGATAGGCAAACCCAACAGAAGGGATGAGATGCCATTATCAACACAATTAACATTACAGGCATTTGAAAAGTGGGAAATAGACTTTGTGGGACCAATCAACCCACCGGAAAAAACAACAGGGGCTAGGTACATTATCACTACGACGGAATATTTAACAAGATAGGCATAAGCCGCACCAATAAAAGATTGCAGTGCAGAAACATCAACACACTTTTTGTTTGAACAAGTAATCACTCGATTTGGGTACCCAGGAGTTTTGATGAGCGACCAAGGAACACACTTCATAAACAACACCATCCACACGATGACTGCAGATTTTGAAGTCCATCATTAGAAGAGCACACCGTATCATCCACAAGAAAATGGCACAGTGGAAGCCTTCAACAAGATTCTGGAGAACGCATTGACAAAGATTTGTAACGTCAATAGAGAATACTGGGACCTAAAAGTACCAGTACTATTATGGGCCTACATGACTACATGAAAAAATTTGACAGGGCACATGCCATTTAAACTAGTTTATGGCCAAGAAGTAGTAGTACCATTAGAATTTTTAGTACCCATCTTGCGCGTAGTAGCTATGAAACAAATGAAAAAATGAGGCACAATATAGGAGAGAATGAATCAGTTATTGACTATGGAGGATGACCCAATCTTGGCAGGATTCCATCAACAAGTACAGAAAGTAAGAGACAAAGCTTGGCATAATATACACATCAAGAATAAAATGTTCAAGGAAGGAGATCTAGTATTGATGTATGATAGAAAATTGTTACAACACCTAGGAAATATTATAATGCATTGGTTAGGACCATACGAAGTAATATCTATCACAGATGGAGGCGTTGTATAGTTAATAAATTTAGAAGGCGCAGAACTCAGAGGAATGATCAACGGGAGCCGAATGAATTTGTACAAGGACAGTTGACCACCCACTGTGCAGTAAAAAAAATAAAAAATAAATAAAAAAGGAAACAAAACTGAAAAGGGTGCAGTACGCCAGAAGTAGAAAGGCCACATGAATTTAGAAACATAAATGCATAAAGGACAAGAACAATGGTTACATACAAAAGGAAACAAGCGGAAAAAATAAAGGTGACAAAAGAAGCATGACAGGACGACACTAGGAGAAATTAAAGAGAGGCAAGAACTGATGGGATGACACATTAATCGCACCAACAGAACATGGGACAATAGGAGTAATGGTAAGTATGAAACCGCCAAAGATGCATTGAATCTGCAATTAAGGTGCATTTAACTCATAACCAAGGAAGCGTACTCGACAAGATTCATGGGAAATACATATAACACATGGATGAAAAACCCCATAGTCTATTCACGAAGATAGAGAAGACAGAGAATGGAAGAAAACATAGAGAGTTCATGGAGACCACAGAAACCATTCGAGTCTAGTAGCCATTTTATACTTACCACGATGGCACTGCCCAAGAAAGAAGAAGCGAGCTCGACCGCCAGACAAACCAGAGTTCAAACCAGGTCACAAGGACAGGCCGAAGAAGGTGAACAAAATCCACGAGAGGTCTTCAATATCGATGAAATCCCATCCCCGGAGAGGATATCAGTACAACCCACACTAATACTGGAAGAAATCCAGTAGCCATCAGTGGATGTCGCCAATGTAGATATGGCCATAGCGGCGCAAGAACCACAGAGCCAGGAAGCAACAACCCAGAAGGAGGTGAAACCAAAGAATACAGAAGCATCTCTAAAATATAATGGCACAGTGTTGAATCCAACAGCAGCAGTGGAGCCAGATGAGTCTCAAATGACCATCTCAGAACACCTAGTAGGGGAGACTGCAGACGATGTCTCGACTTGGCTGGAATTTCATACAGAGGGACAAATGGAAGTCACTAGAACTTCAAGCCATCCACCATAGTTGAAGGACAAGATATAGATACCAATATCACCCCGCAAGAAATCGACAGCAAAAATTGTTCTACCACACATACCAGCTGGGGTATAGGTAGGAGCAGAGCTACTCGATCACATCGGGAAGCTCAAATACTCATACCATGATGTAGAAGATGAACCCAAGTTCCCAAAACTTGTGCAAAGGGTCTTTATACAGACCATAGGCACAACTCAGCTTGGAGAACTGATTAACTAGCCATACGAGTGGGAAACTAGGCTGGACAAAACAAGAATCTTAGGTCTATTGAACCTACCACATTTTGGCAGAGGCTAGAATGCAACAACATGCATCAAGAAGTTGTTAGAAGTCACACATGGAGGGGATATATGGCTGGACAAACCCATCCCCATAACTGTTGAGCTTATTGCGCAAATAACAGGCTTACCAATTTAGGGTATGGATCCCACGTTGGTTCTGGACGAAAAATACAAGGAGAAAGCACTGGAGGAAGAAATGAAGAGGAATTATGGCACCACTAGGGGGACGAGAGGCATCATCATCAAATGGATAAAAAATGAAGCCACACAATTGAGTGCAAAAATCTTAGCTTGCAATTTGCTAAGAAAATTCTGCAAGGAGGAAGTACCAGCTGGAGTCATTGCAGTTGCAGCCCAGTGCACAGAAGGCACCTCAATGAGTTGGGTGCCAAACTTACTAAACTTATTCCTAGCGGACTTCAAGGATGCACAAGACCTAGCCACAGAGTTCCACTACTCATGGTTGATTAGTTTAATAGCCTTCATGGGATGGCGAGAACCAGGCTATGTATTTTTGTGTACCAGACCACAGCCAGCAGGAGCGAGGTATCTATTTCTAAAAGCAAATCTGAATGTCAGGCATAAGAGGGAAAATGGGATCATATTTGAATCATACCTATGAGACATATAGGAATCCATTAGCCAATCATGCAGAATAACACATGAGGTTGTCGTGCGATATGCGGACATCACCAATTTCCAGGCCACATGACAAGTAATGTGGATACAGGCACGGAAGGATCCAGCTAAACAATGGATACAGATGTGCTACTACATTACAGAGGGTGATATCGATATGGTCATCACCGAATGGCCTGATGAATGGAAGATTCCAACCATCACCTAGGAAGTGTTGGAAATAATAGTAGAAGGACAGGCAGAGTAGGGGGAAACATATCCTCCAGAAATCCAAGTGACCAAGTGATCAAGAACGGGCCAAGGAAATCCAACATAGACAGACGAAGGACCAAATAAGACAGAAACCCAAAAGGGGAAGAAGGAAAATACACATCCAACCAAGGAACAATGGAAACAGATTGAGGGAGCACAAAAGACCGCCTCAAATCCCAACACATAGGAGCTAAGGGGAAATAAGAGACTAGCCACGCAGGTAGGAGGCATGTGCAAGAATTCAAAGGCACAATGAGAACTGCCAGAATACATGATTACGAAGGACGATGGGGACATGATCTCTAGAATGGTCGAGGATTGTCTAGCCAAAGACTTTGACCATGCAACACATCACATGGACAAACTGCAAAATTATCTGGTAGAAATGGGATAGTTCCTTAAGAAATTTGGGGAAGTACAAATAGCAGGCAATAGTAGGAGCATAGAGCTATCAGCACCACAAACCAATGAAAGAGTGGAGGCATAAGAATGAGATCTATTCCACTCATTACCACATGCAAATGCAATGGTCTACATAACACCTAGCATGCTGCGCATGGATGAAATCATGGGGCACACACCCTTGACGGATTTAAACCACATCCAATTGGTCTTAACGTGGATTCCATGAAGGGAAATACACAAGTTGCAGGTTAGCACTGACCACGAGGTACAGTCTTGCGCACACAGAAAATTAATCGAATTACAACAAGCAACAAAGAAGCAGGAGGCGCTAGAAAATGTTTACAAGCAGGCCAAGATGAAAACTTGGGAGGAAAAAGAACATAAGAACGAACTGGAACGAAGAGTAGGAGGAATTTTTGAGAAACTTCCAAACACCGCGCAAGGGAACGAACTTCCAATAGTAGAAAAGATTGATCATATTGCACAGGCCATTGAGCAATATTAGAAGGAGATTGAGAATATCTGAGAGCAAATCATACCCACCACTCCACCAGTAGTGAAGGAGAAAAGGAAGTAGGAAGAAATAATGCAGCTACAGGAGATGGAGCAGCAGGTTATCACAACAGCTGACTTGTTCGATAAAGCAACACAACTTTGGACAAGGTTGGAGGAAGATCCACAGGTCCATCAGTGGTACAAGGAAGAGGAAAGGATCAATGTAGCGATCCAAGAGATCAAGAAGAATCAGAAGACCATATCAATCCCAGAATGTGTCAAAGGGATGCAGGAGATTAAGAAATTTCAAGTAGATCTAATCTCTATGCAAACCTAGAAACAAGAGTGTCAGGCTCAAATGGAGCCATTACAGGAGCATCAAGCTCAAATGGAGCCATTACAGGAGCAAGTAGAAGAAGTACTGGCACAAGAAGAGGAAGCTAAGACACAGATAGCACAGACTAAGGAAAAATGTGCAGGATTGCTGAGAGACGAAGTTGCAGTTCAGGTAGTGGACACAATCAAGGATAAGCTCGCACATGTACTGACACAAACAACAGAGCTCAAGGAAAAGTTCTAGAAGATCACCAAGGAGATAGAAGAAGCTCAGAAGGATTGGCTAGCTCGGGACGAGCCACATGTCAGTGTTGGGGGCATGTTGGCAGTAGGCCGAAGTGGAAAGAAGGATGATCGTGGGGAAAGAAAGTGTGCAAAAATTGAAGTAATTGTTGGAGGAAAACACAACACGCACACATGCAAGAAGGAGTTCACAAGGAAAGCGACAACTGGAAGGAAGAATAGCACACGCGCATGGGTGGAATACCTAACATCGGTAGGTTTAGGGTTTTGGTAATATATTGCAAACGACTGAAGAGCCTAAAATATATAAATATAGATACGTAGGTATCATAGGGGGGTTTCTTCTTTTTAGTTTGGTTTTGCATTGTTACATCATAGATATGCATGATTCCATGCGAATTACAATGTTTTTATGTACTATTTTGTAATTTTTTGAGCTAGAGGGGAGGAGAGAAGAAATATTTTAGGATTAGATCATAGGCTGAGGAGCCTGGTGTGATCTAGTTCACCTCATATAGATCTTACCCTACAGAGGATAATTGTAAGCGTGTGGCGCCGGATATGTAGAAATATCATAATAAAAGAGCCAAGAGACAAATCTTTGTGGACATAGCCCTGGGAGCGGGTGAACCATGGTAACATCTATGTAATCGGATGAATGCATGCATATCTTTGCCATATTTTCAATAGTTATTTGTTATTCTTAATGAATGAACGAGTTGTTACATTGCTTGCTTAATTACTTTTGCGATATTGAGGGAATAAGTCGTGATTAACAATAGGTTGCAATCACAACTTATAAAAAATGGTCTAGAATGCATATCCCATATCTTGTGCTCAATCCTTGGCTGTAAACCCATGAGTCTTACAACCACCCATTAAATTTATCTTGGGTGAGACTGCGTGGCACATTCTTCATGTTGTTGCATTGCCTTCTAGCTTACCAGGAGGGCCAATAGTTTTAGAGGATTTTTTTGGAAACCCAAAAGACATGAACCCTGGGTCAATAACTCAGATGATAGATTAGAATCAATAATTAATAACCAATAGTGGAGGAGGGTGTGAATTATGAAGAGCAGTACTAGGCTTCGGCCCAGGAAAATGGTAGATAGCTTTGAGTGGAATAGAATAAAAATAGGCCAGTGTCGAATTTGAAGATGATAACAATAAGATTTTCACAAGCTTGTCGTAGAGAAATGTTTGAATTCATTGAGCTCAAATTGAGGGATATTGTGAGCGTTCACAGGATAAGGCTTACATGATAAACTAAATGGGTTTCATACTTTCGAGAAGTTAATTCATAGAGAGTTATTGCATGGATATGAGAACTGTTGGATTTACAAGAAAATTCTAAAGAATTGTCCGAGGAAGTAGGGAACAAATTTTACCTCTAGATGCTCAATGTGCTTCATGAGAGATGTCACAAATATACATCTACTTACATGATCCTTGCAGTGAGTTAGTGAACTCTCCTTGGTTTTCTCACTATTCATTGTGAGATAAATTTGTTCATCTCCATGCTACTTGAAAATATTGTAAACCCTATGATATGGACCTGATCATGAATGTCTTATTGTGTAGCGGGGTTTATATGTCATCATGACAGTCTTGTGCATCGATGCTCATTAGGAGAGGATACATTCTCATAATAGTAACTTATGAGTTTAATTCCAAGTGGAGTAGGGATGGTATTGAAGAGGTGAAGTAGTATGGCTCCATTCTCTTTGTAATTAGTGTCAGAAGCAGAAAGGTTCAATCTGCATGCACTCCTATGATCCTGGGAGCCAAGGTTGTAATTCACGAGTTTTAATTCCATTTGATTACCTTAGAAACAATAAGAAATGTTGGTGGAAGTATATAAGTTACAATAGATGAGGGATTGTGACTCTCTCTGAGAAAGTTCCTTGATGTTGAATGAGATATGGAAAACTCAACATTTGCAAACAAAGAAATAGAAAGGTTGTAGTGGATTGGAAGTCCTCATACTAACATATCACAATATATTTTTCAACATACATATCCTCCATCAGAAGCTTGTGAAGCATGGGGACTAATTGGTAATGGTAATGATAATAAAAAAAAAATGTGTGCCTCATACTACAGTACCGGTGATTTTTGTGCTTTCTTATATGATGTTTTAGGCCTGATCGATGATTATTACAATGGTGTTGGTTTTTTGTGGTGATATTATGAATATGCTCATAGCGCTATGGAATAATGTGTGACACATAATGATAGCATTACCTACAAGTTGAAGAGTTTTTCACTGATGAAGACCGATTGATCCCTGAGCATGGAATCTTGGGGAAAGGTGTCATTACTCATTGCTTTAGAGGCAGTCTCTAATCTAATCATGTGTTGTTATGAAAGCCACCACTAGTTCTTGCATTGAGTATTGACCTACAAATATTTCCTAGTGTGGGGAAAAGGTTAAATCATTGATCATGGTCATCATAAACAGAAAGTGCTTACACAAAGACCTCATGGACTATATTTGTTGTTGCTTGAGATAAAGAATGGTTCTTCTCCTTGTGTGGATCTGTTTGAACCCATTGGTGAATGGAAAACACTTGAAGGTGTATTAAATACTCTACATAGTGAGTTGGTAAAATATTAAGAATTAAAAAATTGAATGATGATGTGAAAACTCATGGGATTAGATCAAATAGGTGATCATGGGCGAGACAAAATGGGATTTTTTCAATCTATTTAATTTTGGATGTGACTGTGTGCACCATGTTGTTGGTAGCGATGAAAATGATCGATGGAATCATTTCAAAATCTCCAAATAATGGAATTACCATGAGGAAGAGAAAGAATATGTCATTGTTTCAAATCTTCCAACGCAGATGATGACACTATATATTGATAAAATTTAAATGGGTTTATGAGCATGAGAACGTTGTGGGAGGAATTTGTGTAATGTGAAATGAGAATGCATTTGAAGACGATACGGTGTGAATAAATATGCTAGAGAGGCTTATGAGAGAGGCCTATACAAGAATATATTGTCGTGACTATTTTATACGTGTAACGTAAGCCTGTAGGGGCCATCCCACCTTCTTGTACGTTGTAGGCACCGTTAGCACTACATCATTTTCGTATGATAGACTAAAATCTTTTGAAGTCCAGGGATAAAGAGGAGTTGTGTAACTACCATATTAATGCTCTGGGAGTCAAACCTTGTTCATGGTTGGTATTTGTATCTTCTTGGAGCCAAGTCTTTGGCATAGTCAATGTCAGTTATGATACAAATTTTTTGGTGTTGTTAAGTATGTCACGATCACTTGAAATGTTGGTGCATGTTTATGTCAAATGATATTCACGAGAAATACATATGGCAAAGTGTAAGATTGGAATGATTACCTTGGGAAAAAGACAAGAGAACAATTGTGGTTTCCATGTTTTGGATGACCTAAAATTTGTCATTGGAAGCAATCTCTAGGAAATATGTGATCGATTGAATGAAAATCCATTGTATAGCCAATTGGGAATGCAAAGAGAATCCTCTTGGATGGAAAGAACCCTGATTCAAGTGTCTGAGTTTGTGAAGGCATGTTTGGCAATATGCAAAGGGAAACAATGGAAAAGAGGCAATGTTATTTCTGCATAGGGAGGTGTATGTAAAATCTATTACTACAATTATAGAAGATGTGAGGAACTAGTGATGCACATGGTGTTTTATTCTAAATACTCTTTGCATTAATATGTTGAATGTGATACAATTGTTCATGCATTATATTCATGATAGAATCATGGTTTATAGTGGAGGAAACCAGTCATGATCGTTAGGTATGGATTTTTCCTCAATCATAGAGGGAGCATCCAATGAGGTAGATTGGACAGTAGGATTTGTTTTCAGTGACATAGGCAGTTGGCCTCTGAGTTTGACAAGAAGGATATTAGTTTCATATATTACTATTTTGGGCTAGAAGTATGACAGATGAGATATTTCTTGGTGAGGGAAAATATGTTGTGGAGATCCTAAAGAGGTTTGGGGTGTTGGATTGTAAACCAGTGGCTACACCGATGGAATCAAATATGAAGTTGTTGGATGATACAATGTCATAGGTTGTGGATGTTTCATTATACAGGAAGATGATTCGATCATTATTGTATTTAACGAATACAGAACCATATATATGTTTTGTTGTGAACACCATGAGTTAGTACATGGTTGACCCTAGGTGTGTTCACCTGATTGTAGTAAAACATGTGATGAGGTACCTTAAAGGTACAATGGATTATGGGATATAGTATGTTGTGGACAATGACATCAGTCTACTTGGATATTCAGATTGAGATTGAGATGGTAGTGCTGCAAACAAGAAAAGTACAATGGGATGTTGCTTCACTTTGGGATCCGGTATGATTTCATGGATCGTTAAGAAGCATTCATGTGTAGCACTTAGTACAGCTGAGGCAGAGTATGTGGTAGCATGTGTAGAAATTTGCGAAGAAATGTGTTTTCATAAATTGTTGATTGGATTATTCGATATTGCGATGGAGGTGACCTGTATATTGTGCGACAACCAGAGTTGTTTAAAGTTGTCAGAGAACCTGGTGTTTCATGATAGGTCGAAGAATATCAAAATCGGGTATCAGTATATCAAGGATATGGTGCAGAAGGGAGCAATGAGGCTCCAATATGTGGCTACCAATGAGCATGTTGCATATGTGATGAAAAAGTTGTTGTCAAAGACGAAGTTCGAGTACTTTAGGGACAACCTCGATGTAGTCCCACTTCAGAAGGAGTGATAGCTTCAGATGTTATCGCAAGGTAGTGGATGTCATGAAGACATGTTGTAGCTATTGGAGAGCTACCGACCGGCCCTTGATGCATGTTGAAGAGATGATGTATATATTGTATCGCAGGGTAGTGGATGTCATGCATAAGATATCTGAGTTTTATGTGGGAAACTGGATAGTCTCATGATGGCATGTTGTATCTATTGGAGAGCTACCCATCGACCCCAAATGCATGCTGTGAAGTCACTATGGATTTCATGTGATGTATAGATTCGTGTTTCCAACATTCAATGGTCATGAGCTCATGTGGATGGCGACAGTGTTAGAGTCTATGTCAGATAGAATACCTTCCTCATTAAGAGGGAGTGTTGAGATTTTATGTAATTTCGGAAGTTATTCCTAAGTGTAATTGTATTGGTTATTCCTAAGTGTAATTGTGAAAGGGTTTATTGATAAGTCATGTATTTTAGGTCTTTTAGAGTATAAATAGAGGTTATATCGTGTCATTTTGACCACTCATTAAATATAAGTACAAGAGAGTAGTACGCACTTATCTAGGAGGCTATTCTTGGTTCGTGTCTAGGTCTCTTTGGTCTTGATTTTGTTTAAGAGCATTGTATGACATTGTACATGTTAGAGGAATCTATATTGAGGAAAGTTTGTGGGGTTTTCTCCCCTTGAGGGTTTCCATAAGGATATATCTTGTTGTTCTGTGGATATCTATCTTTCAGTTGTGATAATTTTGCATATTAAATTATATATATATATATATATATATATATATATATATAT
>JZKD02S1609471.1:260768-289575 GCA_000966675.3 Picea glauca | reverse complement strand
ATACATTTCTGTTATATTATTGGATATATGTGATATCTCTGTGCATTTCTTTATTATATCTCCGATCTCATTTCGTGCCAAAAATAATCTGGATCAAGCATGGTACTCGTTCGGTTCATCTCTCTTAAAAATTCAACAATTTATGTGTACTTCCATTGGATATGAAGGTATTTTGTATAATCCTTCAAGCTCTCTATTTGTGTCTACTACTATAACTCATTTTCTTTCTTTCTTTTGGCATGAATAGAATAGGGTTTGGAGCTTTGTAAAACCTATTTAGAATGTGGTTTTCATGTTCTACTTTCATTTTTGTCTAGATCTAAAACATGTCCATTAGATTAGTGTAAATAATACACCCTTGTTGCATTTTACCACCAACACCTTAGAAAAGTGACACCCAACCAACATATAAATACATAAATGAATTTCTTAAAAAAGAGCACCATCTCATGCTTTCAAAAATTTATTGGAGAAGGTTGTCCCACATTAAAAATTTGTTGGAAAGAGCCACTAGAAAGAACCATCCAAAGAAAAAACCTGATTTTTAAAGGTTTCATTATCTTCCAAACATTTCCATCATTTGGTTTTTGTTGAACCATTGGAAAACATTGCCCCATATCCAAAGTTTTGCAGCTATAACCCCGCGCCCCCTAACCCCCCCCGACACACAATGGGATTATGATTCATATTGGCATTTCAACAATTAAACTAAGTTATATGCTTGATTGTTATTTATATACTCACCATTAACTTAGTGTAGTTATTGAAATATGAATATGAATCATAATCTCATTATACAACTTCCAAGTTAGATCATAATTTCAAAATATTTTTCACAATAAGTCATCAAAACAATGGTGATCTTGGAACACTTCTCTTAATTCTTTTCCATCTCATAAATAAAATTCTAAAAAAATCTAAGAAATATATAGTTGGATGTGGACTTGACCCCAAGACCTAGTGAATTATAACAACAACGCTCATCCACTCGAGGTAACCCACTAGAATGTATAATACCATCTTATAAAATAATGTTTAATATATAATATTTAGAATTAAAATATAATTTTTAATATAAAGGAATATTTATACTAAAAGGAAGAAAATATTTTGAGAAAGTGCATTATCTCATCTTTTACCAGTCATTTTCATTTGACTTTGATTTAGAGATTACATTATTAAAAGTTGGAAATTAATATTTATTATTTTGATTATTTTTAAAAAATCAATTTTTTTTATTTTTTTTTTATGTTTTGTAATTTGTTAATTCAATTTTTTTTTATCGGGATAGGGTTATGATGGAAGTTAATTAGCTCTGACGTGTTTAACTTTTTCAGAAAAATACAATTGATTTAAAAATTCCAAAAAAAAAACCAATCACAACTGTAATTTTCTATTGGTAAAAGTTTGCATTGATGGAGTGAAATCGTGAAAATAAAGCACTAGTGATAGTTAGAAGCTTCTCACTGTAATTTTCTATTGGTAAAAGTCTGCATTGATGGAGTGAAATACTACAATAATCAAATATTAAAATAGGAACATATATTCTATGTATATACTTTAAATTTAAATCTCTACCAATTATTACTCAGTTGTGGTGGGTTTGATTTCGTATTCCAGTGGTTAATTCTTTTATGTAGTTGTCTCTTCAAATTTTTTCCGTTGTGTAACAACTTTCAACTTCTACATTCTAATAATTAATCTCACTAGAAATGAATTTACTCGGAATTGTTATTGTAAGTTTTAATTCACCCATTTCACGAGAAAATTGAATCCCTATGAAATGGTTTACTCAAATATTTTTGGAATTACAAACAAGTTTATTTTTTAAATTACAAACAAGTTTGTTTTTGGAAGCGATGGTTAACCAAACAAATCAAAGCAATGGTATTTCTCTAAAATCTAACTTATTAGCAATGGCTCATGCCTTGGAATTGTTTATAATTTCTTATTTTGTTTATAATAATATATAGAGAACATAATTTACAACGGAGATACGAGATCTAACCAAACAAATCAAAGCATTGGTATTTCTCTAAAATTTAACTTATTAACTTATTAGCAATGGCTCATGTTTTGAAATTGCTTATTATTTATAATAATGTATAAAGAACTGATCCAGATGGATATTGGTGGTCGCCCACCTATTCCAATTGGTTCATTTTCTCCCTTTTTAGTTCAACATTTTCTTTCGTATTTATTTGTAATTGTGGGTTCTACACTTTTAGGGTTGTTTGAAGCCCTACACATCTTCCAAGTGGATATTGGTGGTCTCTCACCTAACCCAACTAGCTTATTTTCTATGTTTTCATGTCAACACATATTGGTGTACTTCCAAGGTCGTTTTGGAGCCCTAAACAATGCTATTTTGGATCGTCGGAGTCAAACTATAGTCGGAGTCAGAGTTTGGCAGCATAATGTGTAGTTCTCTGAAATACCTTTCCAATGGGCTATCACACACTTAAAATGAAGGGCATATGCAAAATTTACGATCCCAGGAAGTTGAGGTACCAACTTACTCATAGGGGCCCACATGACTTTTGGCGTTTCACCTCCTAGGGTTAATTTTTTGGATGTATGGGGTTTTGGTATTTATGACTAATATCAAAAAGGCCTATGGAGCCTCATTGTAATCATTCTTCTCAAATGGATGCGTGTAGGGAAAATATATCTTTTTCACTCCTCAAGGTCATCCACCATGTTAAGGACTGGTGGGATACTTACTCTAAGCAAAGGGTCGTAGAGGAATCTAAAATATTTTTGTTTTCCCTACATGGGATTCCTTCCGGGACGTCATTAAAGAACAATACTACCATGTTAGAAGCTATGAGAACTAGTACACCAGATGGACCACCCTGCGTCAAGAAAGGGACCAAACAACACCAGATTTCGCCAAAATTTTCCATACCCTACGCATCAAATTGGGTATCAAAGACTCTGAGCGACATCTAGTGCTCAAATACCACAGTTGTCTGCATAGATACATTCAAACAGAAATGGAGTTTATGGGCATCACCTCATTGGGTGTGACTTATAGATGCATTGTCAAGATCGAGCAAAAATTTAAGTAGAAGAGGCGAGAGTTTGGATCTGCAAACTCCTCACAGTCGAAGTAGGGAAAAGGAGGCCCCAAACCACACAGCGAGGGATTGAGCCGAGATGGCCACTCTCAGGACAACCATTGTAGTATCCCTAAGGCCGAACCCAATTGCAAATGTAAATACAAATGTAGATAAGTTGGTGAGATGATTTGATATCATTTTGGTATGCACATTTCATGGCATAGTGCGAACATGTACTGCACAGTAAAATAAAGAAGCATGCACATTTTGGGATACCACGCGCAACATTTTAAGTGCACGTGATGTAGAAGCCAGGGAGCCTTGTGTATCTGATATGTTTTATAGGCTAGTGAGTCAGTATTATAAGCTAGGATGCTTATGTTTTGATTAGGCCGGAGAGCCTAGATGTTAAAGGCTAGTGCACCTATTTTTGTACATATCTCATATTTAATATAAAATACATCGTTGCATGCAGACCGACCAAAATAAAAGAGATGGGAGACTAAACTCCACTAGTTAGGGAAATGGAAGGGGCTAAGTTAAGGAATATTATATTAATATTTCTTAAATCATAAAGTATGGATAATTATGTTATCCTAAGTTCTAAGTTGGGGCCAAGTGGGCCAAAGTAGCTTCCAACATGACAAGTGTCAAGTTGGGGGCATGCATACATATTGTTGGACTTAGTTCATTTCGGGGGACTCTCCATCATTCAGAACATCATCTTTCCCCTGATTCATCCATCACTAAGATATATAGTCAATCATCCATGAATATTGGCAGCCATTGAATGATCCATTGTATCTTCATGACTTTACCTGAACCCGTATCCAGAGCCTTTTGTTGGGTAAATGTTAGTTTGGGAGCGGGATTGAAGAAGGAGGTTTTCGTGCCAGTGGGATATTGAAGAGGTGGGTTGTCATGCCCGTGAGGAATTCTCTGGGTGAGAGAATTGTTGGGGATTGATTTCCTGAAGGCTCTAAACTACAGTTGCAGGGCTCTAAGACTTCCTACCCAGCCTGTTGTTGAAGCCCTTGAAGGGAAGTGGGGCAGCCGAGGGATTGTTGAGCAGAGAAGGGGCACACTTCCTTGGGTGGGATAGGCATGTGGGGACTGAGGGACTATAGGTTGTTAGTTGAGTGAGCACCTGAGACAGAGTCTTTCCTGTTGTTCATGAGCCTTTAGCCTGGTTAGGAACCACTTTACCTGGGTGGATTTTAGTCCCAGCTCGGGGGTGACTCACTGTTGAGAGTGATGAACAGTGTGGTCTAAGGCTGTGAGGTTCATGCAAGGTCTGCATGCAGTTGGTGATATTCTCACAGAGATAAGTGTCAATTGTGTGATTAATTTACATGTTGCATTGTTATTCACGTGTTATTTTTATGGGTTTATCTTATGCGTGATTATAGTTGTCTGTATGCTTATGGTTATTGCATGTATATGTTTACTGCTATTTCAATGTGAATTCATGCATTTACATAGCGTATTTGTTTGTTCACATTTTATATATATTAAGCTTCTGCAAGAGTTATGTGTATGCATATGTTTTAATTGCACGCAGTTAGAAAATTATGTGAGACATAACTTAGTTAGGATACTAAGTATGTTACAGTATGTTCCACAAAGAGAACATATGTGTTCTCTGGTGTAGCGTGGCCCGACATGAATGGTCGGGGACATTACAAATTGGTATTTGAGCATGAAAGAGTGTTCAAGAGCAGCATGGCCTGGCCTGTTGAAGGCTGAGAATGTTACAAAGATGATTTCATAGCTAAGTAAAGCATCTGAGGAGTGGCATGTCCCGACCGGTGTGATGCAGGGGATGTTACAAAATGCTATCAGAGCTTCAGTTTTCAACACTGAGCTTGAATGGGCCGAGAAATTTGAGTTGAATAAAAATGTCACAGAGGATTTAATTCGAGGTGGCCAAATTTCAGTTGTAGAGCATCCATGTAAAAAAGTAACAACAACTGGGCGGAAATGGAGAAAAGCCCCAATTTTTGTGGGTGGATTCATGAGAAAATGGAGAAATTCAGCCAAGTGATGAGATATTACTGATTTAATATATGTCCTCGCAAATTTGAACCTGGAATTGGTCGAATTTGAAGTTACAGTGAATCCGTGACATATGGACAAGAAAATGTTAGCATCCAGGTGTGTGCGATAAATTGTGGCGTCGCATGGAAGAATATGGTGTGTGGGTGCACGCACTAAATTTGGCATTGCGCGGATTGCACACACATAATAATATGTGCACGGTGTACACAAAAAAATAACGGCGTGTGGGGTGTATGCAGTATTGACAGAGCGCAGAGGAGTTTGGTTGGCGCACGTACAATATGGGTATATGATGTCGCACGATAGTTTAGCATGGTGCGCGTAGAGTATTGATGCGCGGTGGGGGCATATTGAACTTTGGCTTGGTGCAATGCATAGAAAGAAATGCATGTGGAATATCAATGCATGATACAAAAACTGTGCGCAACAAATAATAGTGAAAGAACCAAAACTGCGCGCAGTACTTATTGGCGTGCGACACAAAAGTGTGTGCATGTTATTGGCGCGAAAAAGAAGTGATACATAGTGGTTTTAAAGTGCACGAAGCATGATTTAACTATGATGTTGCAGCACATGGAAAATATGGGAGAAGAGATTGAAACTTGTGTGTGGGAAGTTGTTTGAAGGGGGAAGAACAACAAAAATAATGAAGGGTAAATTATAAGACCCCGACTAGCTCCACGAAGCCATAATTTTCTACTCGAGACTCGAAATTGAGCATGTGAGCAGGCATGGGAAAGGTATTGGACAGTGGAATAAAATTATCCACCCAGAAAATTGATTGGGAATTCAATGTTTCAGGAAATCAGAAGAAAGTCTTCAGATAAATTATTTAACCAAAATGGTTCATATTTTTCATAAAAATTGTTGAAACAGTCAGTCTGACAAGTTTTGTTGGTTGCACATTTTGCATAGTTAACAACAACTAGATCAGATCAAGATCAGTTTAGAGTCTAGTGTAATGGAAGAGGCACCACGAAATTACAGCCAGGAAGTTGAAGTCAGAGGGATGGATGTCCATTTGAGCATGGAAGGAACAAACTCCAATGGACATGGTGAAGAAAGGGATGAAAACATAAATATGGCAGAGACCATTAAAAATTTACAGAAGGATGTTCAAATCCATAAAGATGATAATGAAAGGCTTATGAGATCCAAGGAGAAGTAGGATGACTTCAACATGAAGTTATTGGAGAGCTTGAACAGAATAGAAAATAAATTGATAAGGAGAGTGGCTCGAGCAAATCGGGAAGTCACAAGTCTCATGATGAGAAAAGAAAAATGAGAAGTGTTAGCAGGCATCACCATCACTCCCTAAGGAATTCCAATAAGAGATCACATAGAAGCTCAAGTCCATCCACTGTCAGAAAGTATGAGAGGTATGGGATGGATGATCTGCGAGGAGAAATGAACAAAATCAAACCTCCTACATTTGATGATGATCATAAGAAGGATGAAGATGTAGAGACATGGCTACTGGGCATGAGAAAGTATTTTCAATTGCATAATTATTCCTCTCATGCAGAGGGTAGAATTTCCATCTATCAACTCAAAGGAAAATCATCCATGTGGTGGGATGAACTTGTGTAGATGCAGCATATCAAAGAGAAAAGTGTTCCTTGGAGAAGATTCAAGAAGTATTTTGAGAAGAAATACTTGACTAAAAGATACTATGACAAGAAAATGAAAGAGTTATTTGAATTCAAGCTTGGGAGTATGACCATTGAGGAATATGAGAGAAGGTTTCTAGAATTGTTGAAGTATGTCTCTTTCATCAAGGATGAGACAGTCAAAATTCGAAGGTATTTGAGTGGATTTCGATCATTCATCAATGAAAAAATTCAGTATGATGATCCCAAGAAATTGGAGGAGACCATAAGGCGAGCTAAATGCCTATATGATCAACAAATATCAAGGCCAACATTGCAAAAATCTTGGAAGACAAAAAAAGTTCAATATGGATCAAAGGAAGAAGGGGTCTAAGCCACCATTCTTCATAAATAGTCCACAGGGACAAAAAACTCCTAAGGAACCCAGAATGATGGACACAGGAAGTCAAAGGCCAATGCAACCACCTATTCAATGTTGGGGTTGTAAAGGGGATCACATGTTCATAGATTGTCCTCACAGAGGTGAAAAAGGGAGGATTGTTCATAATGTACAACAAGATGAAACAATGGAGAACATGGACAGAAAGATACCCAGGATCTATGCAGCCATGGACAACAAGCAAGCAAAATATCAATCATATATGATTGAAGTGCAAGGTATGATCAACAACCAAACCATTGCTATTTTAATTTATTCAGGTTCTATTCATAGTTATATAGATCCTTAGGTGGTGGAATGTTTGCATTTGTCAAGAAGCAAGCATGGGAAATCTTGGTTGGTTCAGCTAGATACAGGGGCCAAAAGAAAAGTTAATCAGATGCTTAAGTCATGTCTTATTGACATTAATGGACTGAACACTCAGGCAGATTTCAACATCTTGCCTTTAGGTTCCTATGACTGTCTAATTGGGATGGATTGGTTGGACCAACAACATGCCATACTAGACTTCCATAACAAAGCATTTACTTTCTTGGATGAGGAAGGGAAACTAAGGAAAGTGTAGGGAATTCCTAGGGCGGTAGCCATCAGAGAGATTTCAGCATATGCAGCTAAAGAAATGTTACAGAAAAGGGTGTCAAATAATTGCATCTCATTTGGCGGAGACACCTAGAGATAAGGTGCCAAATTTGGAAGATTATGCAGTCCTGGAATATTTTGAAGATGTGTTTAAGGAGGTACTAGGACTACCCCCAAGGAGGGACATTGATTTCTCTATAAATCTAATGCCTGTAGCAACACGAGTGTCAAAGACTCCTTAATGAGTACACCAGAGCTAAAGGAGTTGCAAATGCAACTTGAAGAGCTTGTGAAGAAGGGGTATATACGCCCAAGTGTGTCACCTTGGGTTTCCCTAGTCTTGTTTGTGAAGAAGAAAGATGGAACATTAAGATTGTGCATTGATTTCAGACAGTTGAATAAAGTGACTGTTAAGAACAAGTATCCTCTGCCAAGGATTGATGATATTTTTGATCAATTCAAGGATGCAAAGATATTTTCAAAGATAGATCTCAGGTCAGGATACCATCAGGTAAGGATTAAAGAGGAAGATATTAGCAAGTCTTCTTTCAAGACAAGGTATGGTCATTATGAGTTCACAGTGGTGCCATTTGGGTTGTCAAATGCACCAGTTGTTTTCATGTGCTTAATGAATGGTGTTTTCTGAGAATATTTAGACAAGTTTGTCATTGTATTTTTGGATGACATTCTCATATATTCCAAGTCAGAAGAAGAGCATGAACATCATTTGAGGATGGTTTTGCAAGTATTAAGGGAGCATAAATTGTGTGCCAAATTGAGCAAGTTATCATTTTACCAAAAACAAATTCACTATTTGGGGCACATCATTTCAAAGGATGGGATAGGAGTGGACCCTAAGAAGATAAAATCCATTAGAGAATGGTCAGAGCCAAATAATCTGACAGAGGTGAGATCATTCATGTGCCTTCCAGGATACTATAGGAGATTTATAGATGGATTTTCAAAGATTGCACACCCAATCACTTCATTGCAAAGAAATGGTGTGAAGTTTCAGTGGACATTGGATTGTGAAAAGAGTTTCCAACACTTGAAATAATTATTAACAAGTTCTCCAATATTAAGGATAGCAGACCCAAATAAAGACTTCATTGTATGCAAAGATGCATGTAAGGAGGCACTTGGTGGAGTCCTTAGTCAAAATGGGTTTTTTATACGTTATGAGTGAAGGAAGTTAAAGGAACATGAAAGAAACTATGCCACTCATGATTTGGAGTTGGCAGCCATAGTACATGCCTTGAGGAAATGGAGACACTAACTCATGGGGAAAAGGTTTGAGATGAGGAAAGACCACAATGGTCTGAAACATTTGTTTGAGCAACCAACTTTAAATGCTAGGCAAAGCAGATGGTTAGAATTTTTAAGCGAATATGACTTTGATATAAAGCATATCAAGGGGAAAGAGAACAAAGTGGTTAATGCACTCAACAGAAGAGTGCATGCAATGCATACTACAACCATTAGCACGTATCAATAAGATTTGAAACACCAAATTATAGAGACTGCCAAATTAGATTTACAATACAAGGATTTAGTGGAAAAATTACAACAAGGTAATTTGCAGCAAACAATTGAAGAATACAAGCTAGATGAGGATGAAATTCTCATATACAGGGGCATAATTTATGTACAAAATTCTCAGAAATTGAAAAATATGATATTGAGAGAAATCCATAATGTGCCTTATGTTGGGCACCCAGGATATTAGAAAACTATTGCAGCTGTCAAGAGACAATATTATTGACCAGGCATGAAGAAATAGGTTGTTGATTTTATTACCAGATGTTTGGAATGTTAAAAAGTAAAGGCTGAGCATAGACACCCAACTGGTTCGCTACAACGATTACCTATTCTTGAGTGGAAATGGGAAGTTGTAACCATGTATTTCATTACCAAATTGCTCAGAACAAACAAGCAACATGATTCTATCATGGTAGTGGTGGATAAGCTTAATAAAGCTGCCCATTTTATTCCAGTTAAGCTTACTCACAAAGCAGCAAACATTGTTGATGTTTATATGAGGGAGATTGCTAGATAACATGGCATACCCAAGACAATTGTGTCTAACAAAGATCCAAAATTTACCTCAAAATTTTGGAAGGGATTATTTAATGGATTTCGAACAAATTTGAATTTTAGTACAACTTATCATCTGGAAACATATGGACAAACAAAAAGTTTGAATCAAATCATTAAGGATATGTTGAGGATGTATGTGATGGATAAACCATCAAAATGGGAAGACTACCTACACTTGGTAGAGTTCGCTTATAATAATGGGCACCAAGCATCTCTAAAGATGAGCCCATTTGAGGCACTTTATGGCAGAAAACACAACACATCGGTAAGTTGGGATAAGCCAACAGATAGAGCAGTGGTTGGGATAGAATTGCTCTGGCAAATGGAAGAGAAAATGTTGAAAATAAAACAGAATTTAAAGGCTACCCAAGACAGACAGAAAAACTATGTTGATAAGGGCAGAACTCACAGGGAATTTAAAGTGGGTGAACATTTATTCTTGAAAGTGAAAGCAAACAGAAGTTTCCTAAAGTTGGGAAATTGTTCAAAGTTGACAGCTCGCTACTGTGGGCCATTTGAAATCCTAGAGAGCATTGGTCCAGTATCTTATATGATTTCATTGCCCGCATCTATGTCTGTTCATAATGTATTCCATGTATCTTTGCTAAAGAAATATATACCTGATGCTAATCATGTTATTCATTGGAATGTGATTCAGGTGGAGCAAGAAGGCGCTTTTCAAGTGCATCCAGTACACATTCTAGACTGGAAAAAAAAACAGCTCTGGAATCAAGCCATAGGGCTTGTAAAGTTCCAATGGACCTGGTACGGTCTTGAGGACACTGCTTGGGAGCATGAGGATGCAATGCGGGCAGAATACCTGCATCTTTTTTAGGATTTTGAAATTTAGTTGTGCATGGATACATGATGCACTAAGGAGACTGCATAAATAAGGGGAGGGGATTGTAATATCCCTAAGGTCGAACCCAATTGCAAATGTAAATACAAATGTACATGCATTGGTGAGATGATTTGATATCATTTTGGTATGCACATTTCATGGAATAGTGCGCACATATACTGCGCAGTAAAATAAGGAAGTGTGCACATTTTGGGATACCGCACACAGCATTTTAGGTGCACGAGATGTAGAGGTCAGGGAACCTTGTGTATCTGATATGTTTTATAGGCAGGTGAGCCAATATTATAAGCTAGGATGCTTATGTTTTGATTAGGCCAGAGAGCCTAGATGTTAAATGTCAGTGCATCTATTTTTGTGCATATCTCATATTTAATATAAAGTGCATCACTGCGCACAGACCGACCACAATAAAAGAGATGGGGGACTAAACTCCACTAGTTAGGGAAATGGAAGGGGCTAAGTTAAGGAATATTATATTAATATTTCTTAAATCATAAAGTATGTATAATTATGTTATCCTAAGTTCTAAGTTGGGGCCAAGTGGGCCAAAGTAGCTTTCAACATGACAAATGTCAAGTTGGGGGCATGCATACATATATTTGGACTTAGTTCATTTCGGGGGACTCTCCATCATTTAGACCATCATCTTTCCCCTTATTCATCCATCACTGAGATATACATTCAATCATCCATGAATATTGGCAGCCATTGAATGATCCATTGTATCTTCATGAATTTACTTGAACCCGTATACAGAGGCTTCTATTGGGTAACTATTAGTTTAGGAGTGGGATTGAAGAAGTGGGTTGTTAGGCCCATGGGATATTGAAGAGGTGAATTGTCAGGCCCGTGAGAAATTCTCTCTGTGAGAGAATTGTTGGGGATTGATTTTCTAAAGGTGTTGAACTACAGCTACAGGGCTCTAAGACTTCCTACTCAGCCTGTTGTTGAAGCCCTGGAAGGGAAGTGGGGCAGCTGAGGGACTTTTGAGCAGAGAAGGGGTACACTTCCTTGGGTGGGATAGGCATGTGGGAAATGAGGGATTGTAGGTTGTTATTTGAGTGAGCACCTGAGACAGAGTCTTTCCTGTTGTTCATGAGCCTTTAGCTTGGTTAGGAACCCCTTTACCCGGGTGGAGTTTAGTCCCATCTCAGGGATGACTCATTGTTGAGAGTGATGAACAGTGTGGTCTAAGGATGGTAGGTTCATGGAAGGTTTGCATGTAGTTGGTGATATTCTGACGAAGATAAGTGTCAATTGTGTGATTAATTTACATGTTTCATTTTTATTTACGTGTTATTTTTATGGGTTTATCATATGCATGATTATAGTTGTCTGTATGCTTATGGGTATTTCATGTATATGTTTACTACTATTTCAGTGTGAATTTATGCATTTACATAGCATATTTGTTTGTTCACGTTTTATATATATTAAGCTTCCGCAAGAGTTATGTGTGTGCATATGTTTTAATTGCATGCAGTTAGAAAATTATATGAGACATGACTTAGTTAGGATGCTAAGTATGTTGCAGTGCGTACTGCACAGAGAACGAATGTGTTTTCCGGTCTAGCGTGGCCCGGCATGAATGTTTGGGGACGTTAAAAATTGGTATTTGAGAATGAAAGAGTGTTCAGGGGTAGCATGGACTAGCCTGTTGAAGGCTGGGAATGTTACAAAGACGGTTTGAGAGCTAAGTAAAGTGTTTGAGGAGTGGCATGTCCCGACAGGTGTGAGGTTGGGGATGTTACAAATTGGTATCAGAGCTTCAGATTTCAACACTGAGCTTGAATGGGCTGAGAAAGTTGATTTGAATAAAAATGTCAGAGAGGATTTAATTCGAAGTGGCCAAATTTCAGTTTTAGAGCGTCCATGGAAAAAAGTAACAACAACTAGGTGGAAATGGGGAAAAGCCCCAATTTTTGTGGGTGGATTCATGTGAAAATGGAGAAATTCATCCAAGTGATGAGATATTACTGATTTAATATTTGTCCTAGTAAATTTGAACCTGGAATTGGTCGAATTTGAATTTACAATGAAGCCATGACAGATGGAGCAGAAAATGTTAGTGTGCAGGTGCGCACGGTAAATTGTGGCGTCGTGCGGAAGAATATGGTGTGCGGGTGCGCACACTAAATTTTTCATTGCGCGGAGTGCACATGGATAAGAAGGTGGGTGTAGTGTACACACACAATAAGGACACGCAGGGTGTATGCAGTATTGGCAGAGCGCAGAGGAGTTTGGTTGGCACACGCACAATATGGGTATATGTTGTCGCACGATAATTTAGTATAGTGCGTGCAGACTGTTGATGCGCAGTGGGGGTATATTTAACTTTGACATGGTGCAATGCATAGAGATAAATTCATGTGGAATATCAGTGCACGATACAAAAGCTACACGTAACAGGTAATAGTGCAAGAACCAAAACTGTGCGCGATAGTTATTGGCGCACGACAGAAAAGTGCGTGCATGTTATTGGCACGAAAAAGAAGTGATACACAGTGGTTTTAAAGTGCACAATGCATGATTTAACTGTTATGTTGCAGCACATTGCAAATACGAGAGCACATATTAAAACTGGTGCACGCGAAGTTGTTTGAAGGGGTAAGAATAGAAGAAACAATGAAGGGTAAATTATAAGACCTTGACTAGCTCCATGAAGCCATAACTTTCTGCTCAAGACTTGGAATTGAGCATGTGAGCAGGTGTTGGAAAGGTATTGGATAGTGGAATATAATTATCCACCCATAAAATTGATTGGGAATTCATTTTTTTAGAAAATAATAAGAAAGTCTTCTGATAAATTATTGAACCAAAATGGTTCATATTTTTCATAAAAATTGTTGAAACAGTAAGTCTGACAAGTTTTGTTGGCTGCACATTTTGTATAGTTAACAACAACTAGATCAGATCAAGATCAATTTAGATTCCAGAGCAATGGAAGAGGCACCACGAAATTACATCCAGGAAGTTGAGGTCAGAGGGATGGATTTCCATTTGAGCATGGAAGGAACAAACTCTAATGGACATGGTGAAGAAATGGATGAAAACATAAATATGGCAGAGACCATTAAAAATTTACAGAACGATGTTCAAATACATAAAGATGATAATGAAAGGCTTATGAGAGCCAAGGAGTAGCAGGATGACTTCAACATGAATTTATTGAAGAGGTTGAATAGAATAGAAAAGAAATTGATAAGGAGAGTGGCTCGAGCAAATTAGGAAGTCACAAGTCTCATGATGAGAAAATAAAAACAAGAAGTGTTAGCAGTCATCGCCACCACTCCTCGAGGAATTCCAATAAGAGATCACATAGCAGATCAAGTCCATCCCTTATCAGAAAGTATGAGAGGTCTAGGGTGGATGAACTGTGAGGAGAAATGAAAAAAATCAAACCTCGTACATTTGATGATGAGAACAAGAAATATGAAGATGCAGAGACATGGTTGTTGGGCATGAGAAAGTATTTTCAATTGCATAATTATTCCTCTCATGCAGAGGGTAGAATTTCCATCTATCAACTCAAAGGAAAAGCATCCATGTGGTGGGATCAACTTGTGCAGGTGCAGCACATCAAAGAGAAAAGTGTTACTTGGAGAAGATTCAAGAAGTATTTTGAGAAGAAATACTTGACTAAAAGATACTATGACAAGAAAATGAAAGAGTTATTTGAACTCAAGCTTGGGAGTATGAAAATTGAGGAATATGAGAGAAGGTTTCTAGAATTGCTGAAGTATGTCTCTTTCATCAAGGATGAGACAGTCAAAATTCAAGTGTATTTGAGTGGATTGACATCATTCATCAGTGACAAAATACAGTATGATGATCCCAAGACATTGGAGGAGACCATAAGGCGAGCTAAATGCCTATATGATAAAAACAAATCAAGGCCAACATTCCAAAAAGCCTGGAAAGACAAAAAGAAATTAAAGATGGATCAAAGGAAGAAGGGCTCTAAGCCACCATTCTTCAGAAATATTCCACAGAAACATCAAACTCCTAAGGAACCCAGAACGATGGACACAGGTATTCAAAGGCCAAGGCAACCACCTATTCAATGTTGGGGTTGTAAAGGGGATCACATGTTCAGAGATTGTCCTCAAAGAGGTGAAAAAGGGAGGATTGTTCATAATGTACAACAAGATGAAATAATGGAGGACATGGGCAGAAAGATACCCAGGATCTATGTAGCCCTGGACAACAAGCAAGAAGAATATGAGTCACATATGATTGAAGTGGAAGGTATGATCAACAACCAGACCATTGCTATTTTAATTGATTCAGGAGCTAGTCATAGCTATATAGATCCTAAGGTGGTGGAAAGTTTTCTTTTGCCAATAAGTAAGAATGGGAAATCTTGGTTGGTGCAGATGGATACAGGGGCGAAAAAAAGTGTTAATGAGATGGTTAAGTCATGTCTTATTGACATTAATGGATTGAACACCCAGACATATTTGAACATCTTGTTTTTAGGTTCCTATGACTGTCTAATTGGGATAGATTGGTTGTACCAACAACATGCCATCCTAGAATTCCATAACAAAGATTTTGCTTGCTTGGATGAGAAATGGAAACTAAAGAGAGTGCAGGGAATTCCCAAGGCAGTAGCCATCAGAGAGATTTCAGCATTGCAGTTGAAGAAATGTTACAGAAAAGTGTGTCAAATAATTGCAACTCATTTGGTGGAGACACCTAGAGATAAGGTGCCAAATTTGGAAGATTATGCAGTCCTGGAATATTTTGAAGATGTGTTCAAGGAGGTACTAGGACTACCCCCAAAGAGGGACATTGATTTCTCTATAAATCTAATGCCTGGAGCAGCTCTAGTGTCAAAGACTCCTTACATAATGAGTACACCAGAGTTGAAGGAGTTGCAAATGCAACTTGAAGAGCTTCTGAAGACGGGGTATATACACCCAAGTGTGTCACCTTGGGGTACCTCAGTCTTGTTTGTGAAGAAGAAAGATGGAACATTAATATTGTGCATTGATTTCAGACAGTTGAATAAAGTGACTGTTAAGAACAAGTATCCTCTACCAAGGATTGATGATCTTTTTTATCAATTCAAGGATGCAAAGATATTTTCAAAGATAGATCTCAGGTCAGGATACCATCAGGCAAGGATTAAAGAGGAAGATATCAGCAAGACCTATTTCAGGACAAGGTATGGTCATTATGAGTTCAAAGTGGTGCCATTTGGGTTGTCAAATGCACTAGTTGTTTTCATGTGCTTAATGAATGGTGTTTTCCGAGAATATTTAGACAAATTTGTCATTGTCTTTTTGGATGACATTCTCATATATTCCAAGTCAGAAGAAGAGCATGAACATCATTTGAGGATGGTTTTGCAAGTATTAAGGGAGCATAAATTGTATGCCAAATTGAGCAAGTGCTCATTTTACCAAAAGCAAATTCATTATTTGGGGCACATCATTTCAAAGGATGGGATAGCAATGGACCCTGAGAAGATAGAAGCCATTAGAGAATGGCCAGTGCCAAAGAATATGACAGAGGTGAGATCATTCATGGGACTTGCAAGACACTATAGGAGATTTATAGATGGATTTTCAAAGATTGCACACCCAATCACTTCATTGCAAAGAAAGGGTGTGAAGTTTCAGTGGACATTGGATTGTGAAAAAGTTTCCAACACTTGAAAAAATTATTAACAACTGCTCCAATATTAAGGATAGCAGACCCAAATGAAGACTTGATTGTATGCACATATGCATGTAAAGAGGGACTTGGTGGAGTCCTCAGTCAAAATGGGTTTGTTTTATTTTATGAGTTAAGGAAGTTAAAGGAGCATGAAAGAAACTATGTCACTCATGATTTGGAGTTGGCAGCCATAGTACATGGCTTGGGGAAATGGAGACACTACCTCATGGGGAAAAGGTTTGAGATGAGGACAGACCACAATGGTCTGAAATATTTGTTTGAGCAGCCAACTTTAAATGCTATGCAAATCAGATGGTTAGAATTTTTAAGCGAATATGACTTCGATATAAAGCATATCAAGGGGAAAGAGAAAAAAGTGGTTGATGCACTCAGTAGAAGAGTGCATGAAATGCATGCTACAACCATTATCACATGTCAATCAGATTTGAAACACCGAATTATAGAGACTTTCAAATCAGATTTACAATACAAGGATTTAGTGGAAAAATTACAACAAGGTAATTTGCAACAAAAAATTTAAGAATACAAGCTAGATGAGGATGGAATTCTCATATACAGGGGCATAATTTATGTACCAAATTCTCAGGAATTGAAAAATATGATATTGAGAGAAATGCATAATGTGCCTTATGTTGGGCACCCAGGATATCAGAAAACTATTGCAGCTATCAAGAGCCAATATTATTGGCCAGGCATGAAGAAAGAGGTTGTTGATTTTATTGCCAGATGTTTGGAATGTCAAAAAGTAAAGGCTGAGCATAGGCACCCAGCTAGTTCGCTACAACCATTACCCATTCCTAAGTGGAAATGGGAAGTTGTAACCATGGATTCCGTTACCAAACTGCCCAGAACGAACAAGCAACATGATTCTATCATGGTAGTGGTGGATAAGCTTACTAAAGCTGTCCATTTTATTCTAGTTAAGATCACTCACAAAGCAACAAACCTTGTTGATGTTTATATGAGGAAGATTGCTAGATTACATGGCATACCCAAGACAATTGTGTTTGACAAAGATCCAAAATTTACCTCAAAATTTTGGAATTGATTATTTAATGGATTTGGAACAAATTTGAATTTTAGTACAACTTATCATCCAGAAATAGATGGACAAATAGAGAGGGTTAATCAAGTGATTAAGGATATGTTGAGGATGTATGTGATGGATAAACCATCAAAATGGGAAGAATACTTACACTTGGTAGAGTTCGCTTATAACAATGGGTACCAAGCATCTCTAAACATGAGCCCATTTGAGGCACTTTATGGCAGAAAGTGAAACACACCAGCAAGCTGGGATAACCCAGCAGATAGAGTAGTGGTTGGGCCAGAATTGCTCAGAGAAATGGAAGGGAAAATGTTAAAAATAAAACAAAATTTAAAGGTTTCCCAAGACATACATAAAAGCTATGTTGATAAGGGTAGAACTCACAGGGAATTTAAAGTGGGTGACCATGTATTCTTGAAAGTGAAAGCCAAAAGAAGTTCCCTAAAGTTGGGAAATTGTTCAAAGTTGGCAGTTCGCTATTGTGGGTTGTTTGAAAACCTAGAGAGAATCGGTCCAGTAGCTTATATGATTGCATTGCCTGCATCTATGTTTGTTCATAATGTATTCCATGTATCCTTGCTAAATAAATATATACTTGATGCTAATCATGTCATTGATTGGAATGTGATTCAAGTGGAGCAAGAAGGCGTTTTTCAAGTGCATCCGGTGTGCATTCTGGAATGGAAAATCAAACATATCTGGAATCGATCCATAGGGATTGTAAAGGTCCAATGGACTTGGTATGGTCCTAAGGATGCTACTTGGGAACATGAGGATGCAATGCGGGCAGAATACCCGCATCTTTTTTAGGATTTTGAAATTTAGTTGTACATGGGCACATGATGCACTGAGGACAGTGCATAAACAAGGTGAGGGGATTGTACTATCCCTAAGGCCGAACCCAATTGAATATGTAAATACAAATGTACATAAGTTGGTGAGATAATTTTATATCATTTTGGTATGCACATTTCACGGCATAGTGCGCACATGTACTGTGCAGTAAAATAAGGAAGTGTGCACATTCTGAGATACCGCGCACAACATCTTAAGTGCATGCGATGTAGAGGCCAAGGAGCCTTGTGTATCTGATATGTTTTATAGGCTAGTGAGCTAGTATTATAAGCTAGGATGCTTATGTTTTGATTAGGTCGGAGAGCCTAGATGTTAAAGGCTAGTGCGCCTATTTTTGTACATATCTCATATTTAATATAAATACATTGTTGCACACAGACCGACCACGATAAAAAATATGGGGACTAAACTCCACTAGTTAGGGAAAGGGAAGGGGCTAAGTTAAGGAATATTATATTAATATTTCTTAAATCATAAAGTATGGATAATTATGTTATCCTAAGTTCTAAGTTGGGGCCAAGTGGGCCAAAGTAGCTTCCAACGTGAAAAGTGTCAAGTTGGGGGCATGCATACATATTGTTGGACTTAGTTCATTTCAGAGGACTCTCCATCATTCAGACCATCATATTTCCCTAGATTCATCCATCATTGAGATATACAGTCAATCATCCATGAATATTGGCATCCATTGAACAATCCATTATATCTTCATGACTTTACCTGAACCCGTATCCAGAGCCTTTTGTTGGGTAACTGTTAGTTTGGGAGTGGGATTGAAGAAGTGGGTTTTCAAGCCCATGGGATATTGAAGAGGCGGGTTGTCAGGCCTGTGAGAAATTCTTTGGGTGAGAGAATTGTTGGGGATTGATTTCCTGAAGGTGTTGAACTACAGCTGCAAGGCTCTGAGACTTCCTACCCGACTTGTTGTTGAATCCCTGGAAGGGAAGTGGGGCAGTAGAGGGACTGTTGAGAAGAGAAGGGGAACACTTCCTTGGGTGGGACAGGCATGTGGGGAATTAGGGACTGTAGGTTTTTAGTTGAGTAAGCACTTGAGATGGAGTCTTTCCTGTTGTTCATGAGCCTTTAGCCTGGTTAGGAACCCCTTTACCCGGGTGGAGTTTAGTCCCATCTCAGGGGTGACTCACTATTGAGAGTGATGAACAATGTAGTCTAAGGTTTGGATGTTCGTGGAAGGTCTGCACGCAGTTAGCGATATTCTCACAAAGATAAGTGTCAATTGTGTGATTAATTTACATGTTGCATTGTTATTCACATGTTATTTTTATGGGTTTATCCTATGCATGATTATAGTTGTTTGTATGCTTATGGGTATTACATGTATATGTTTACTGCTATTTCAGTGTGAATTCATGCATTTACATAGCGTATTTGTTTGTTCATGTTTTATATATATTAAGCTTCTGCAAGAGTTTTGTGTGTGCATATGTTTTAATTGCATGCAGTTAGAAAATTATATGAGACATAACTTAGTTAGGATGCTAAGTATGTTACAATATGTTTCGCACAGAGAATGAATGTGTTCTCCGGTGTAGCATGGCCCAACATAAATGGTTGGGGACATTACAAATTGGTTGAGCATGAAAGAGTGTTTAGGAGTAGCATGGCCTAGCCTGTTGAAGACTAGGAATGTTACAAAGACAGTTTGAGAGCTAAGTAAAGCATCTGAGGAGTTTCATGTCTCAGCCGGTGTGAGGCCGAGGATGTTACAACCAATCCAATATGCAACATAAGAAGGGAAATGACAATATGAAGAAGGACATAGGGAAATGGTGTGAGTACCATAAAATCCCTTGGCGCAACACTGAAGAATGTCGCTCCAAGCAGACACTCGTGGTCGAGATGAAGGCTTCCGAGTCATAGGGTGATTCTGATTCTGAATCAAATCCCGAAGGAGGGAATCAGATCATCAATGTTGAACCCAATGCCACTTTCTCCACCACTAAATTCCATCCAAGCGAACCAGAAGAACCAGAGGAATGGGAACACCTCTTTCACTTACATATGTGGGTAAAGGGGGCTCGGCTTCATTTCATTGTCGATAGCAGTAGTCAGAAGAACCTGATCTCAGCAGAGATCATCAAGAAGTTGGACCTGCCGACAACACCGCACCCACAGCCCTACACCATCAGTTGCCTTCTCCAAGGAAGAGATCTTTGTGTCATCCAACAGTTTCGTCCGCCCTACAACATCAAGCCTTTCAAATATGAGGTATAGTGTGATATTTCTCCCCCTTGAAGTTTGTGATGTTATTTTAGGACAACCATATTTGTGGAAGTTTCATGTTATGTATGAGTCTAGACCCAATAGTGTTATTATTAATTTGGGTAGACAATTGTACATGATACAATAGGTAGCGCTGCCTACCACTATTTCTTTAATATCTGCTAAGCAATGTAGTAAGGTCATTTCACAGACCAATAATTTTGTCTTCTTTGTGATTCATGCTCACAATGAGAAAAAGGTCTCCACCACATTCATGGCCTCTATACAAAGCCTTTCTTTGCACTAGAAGCAAGTGGACAGGATCATGGAAGAATATAGATACATCTTCTCCTTACCCACCGGGGTACAAACACACTGCCAAGTCAAGCATCTAATTGATCTGACCCCCGATGCACCTCTACCTAATGGACCAATCTATTGTCACTCCCTGATGGAAAATGAAGAAATCAGGCATTAGATCCAAGATCTTCTTTAAAAAGGGAACATTAGACCCAAATCCTCCCCTTGTGAAAGCCCGATTGTACTGGTGCATAAGAAGGACGAGACTTGGCGGCTCTGCATTGATTACAGTTCCTTAAAAAAAACCACAGTCAGGAACCAGTACCCAATTCCCAAGATTGATAACCTTCTTGACCAACTCAAGGGGGAAAATTTCTTCAACAAGATTGACCTAAAGTCAGGCTACCACTAGGTTCCCATCGAATCAACTAATGTATGGAAGACAACCTTCAAATATAAAGAAGGTCTCTTCAGATGGCTATTCATGCCCTTTGGATTAACAAATGCACCAACCACTTTCATGAGGTTGATGGATGATGTATTGAGACCCTTCACCAACTCTTTTACGGTGTTATATTTGGGTGACATTCTCATCTTCAACAAAACTTGGAAGGAGCACATGCAACATATTCAACAGGTATTGAGCACTCTGTGGTAGAAAAAGCTATATGCCAACTTGGAGAAATTCTCTTTTGGAATGAACAAGGTCCAATACTTGGGATACATTGTTCATTAGCATGGGGTACATGTTGATCTAGCTAAGATCCAAGTCATCTGTGACTGGCCAGCCCCGACCACACTAACCGAGATTCAGAGCTTCTTAGGACTGGCCAAATTCTACCGACCGTTCGTGTTGGGATTCTCCCATATTGCATGGGCCCTCAGCCAGGTGACCAATGGAGGTGGCAAGGAAAATTTCATTTGGGGAAAGGAACAACAACGAGTATTCGATGATCTAAAGCATCGTTTGTTCTCAGCTCCAGTACTCTCCTTGCCTGATTTGCAACAACCATTTGAGATTGAGACTGATGCATATGACTATGTTGTAGGTGCAGTTCTCACTCAGCATAGTCATCCGATGGCATACCATAGTGATACACTTTCAAATACTGTGCAAAAATACCCCACCTATGACAAGGAAATGTATTCCATTGTACAAGCCTGTCGTCAATGGAAATATTACATTCTGTGAAAGGAGACAATCATCCACACTGATCACAAGCCTCTACAGTTTATATAGACACAAGGGAAATTGCAGAACGACCGCCATCAGAAATGGTCCACCTACCTACAATAGTTCCATCTCAACATCAAGTATAATATAGGGATCTCAAATCATGTCGTTGACTACATCAGTCGACCTCCCGTGGCTTCACTCATCACTATGCTCCATTCCTTTGGACATGAGGCATATGAGTGTCTCCAACTTTATCAGTAAGATCCAGACTTCACCACCACCTATAATCTCTTGGCCACAGGCGCGACTATCACCAATTTTCACATTCAAGACAAACTATTATGCCATATGGGCCATCTCTATGTTCCTACAAGCGACCATGCAAAGCTGATTTGGGAAGGCCACTACAGCTGGATGATAGGACATTTTGGCATGAAGAAAATTGTGGTTGTTCTTCAGAAACATTTTCATTGGCCAAAACTTCAATAGGATGTCAGCAAGTATATCAGATCCTACACTTCCTGTGCCATTTCCAAGCCAAACATCAAGATGCAAGGCTTATATACCCCTCTTCCTACTGCTGAAAATCCTTGGAAATCCATCTCAATGGATTACATGTATGGTCTTGCATCCACCAAGCAAGGCAATGACTACATATTTGTGGTCATTGATCGGTTTTTGAAGATGGCCATCCTCACAGCCTACAAGAAGAATATCAAAGCGGTAGATACTACCGAGATCTTTTTCGAACTAGTGTGGGTCCATTTTGGGATACCTCAAACCATCATCTCCGACCGGGACAACAGGTTCCTCAACACATTTTGGTCGAGTCTCTAGTCATGGTTAGACACCAAGCTCACTAAATCCATTTCTTTCCACCCCCAAACATGTTGAAAAGTCAACAAGAAACATGTGTCTAATTTAGTTTTCCCTTAATTAAATTAGACAATAAATATTAATCTACTATCTCATTCATAACTGAGTGATTTGGAATTGTAACAGAATTACAATTGTAGTTAAGTGAGTTAAGCTTAGTTGTATTAGTGCGAGTTCAGTGAATTAACTATTCATTAATTCACAATCAGTTAACTCCCATGCAACTGAAGACTTGCCACGGTTACTACATGCATGTCATTCCAATGGACACCAGTTGAGATAACAGGTGAAAGGGACAGTTGGCTATCAGTTGTGATTTGTTCACACATGAAGTGGATATGCTTATGAGAATGTGCAAACGAGGCAATTGTATTCATTCGATTCATTGTGAGAATTCGGATTGCAGAGTTTGTGCAGAGGAGGCAGGTTGTCTGGACACGGAAATTGGCACATGTATTTGCTAATTTGTGTATGACAGTGTGAGACGATTGTATTGTACTGAGAGCTCTTGGATTAGAGTTTTGTATGAGATTGTTTCATGATTCATGATATACATAATATATGATAGTGGGGTTTTTATCTTTACACTTTCCCGGTAAAACTGATTGTGTTATGTGTTATTGATATTTCACTTTGTGCTTATGGTTGTGATCGTGGTTTAAATTGCTTCCGCAAAAGTAATAGTAGAAGCGATTCTGTATTTAACAATAGTGGAACTTGTTAGATTAGAAGAATTACAGGAATACTCATTTGGGTATCGAAATTTCTACATGGTATCAGAGCCACAGAGGCCACGGAGTCACGGAAGTGAGGTGAAAACATAATTGCATTCTCGCAAGTCCTGCCTCTAGTCGGGTGCAAACTCTAGTACTGAAAACTTCCGGTGTTTCCAAGAACATAAATTCTCGCACCCTAGACAAAGGAAGGGTGCGAACATCATTGGAATTCTCGCAGGAAAATACACTAGCAGGGTGCGAACTTCCCTCACCCTAGCAGTGGAGCAGGGTACAAACTTCCAGGGCATTCTTGCAGGTGAATACACTAGCAAGGGGCAAACATTACAGGCAAGTTTGCAGGCTATACACAGGCAGGGTGCGAACTTCCCTTAGGTTGCTCTCAGGAGGGGTGTGAACCTCCCAGGGCAAGGGGAAAGTGAAGGGGTTGAGTTTTGGGTTGGATAACTTTCAAATTTGCAAGATTTTCTTGGTGCGACACTTGATTCAAGATCCAAATGTCTTTCAATGGCTTGAGGTTGGAGTATGCACTCGAGGGCAGCTCTAACTACATTGCTTGGAAGGACAGGATGGAGGCAGTGCTCGAAGACAATGGCTTGAAGGGTTACATTGACGCAGATGTTCCTAAGCCGGCTGCGACAGACACTGCAAATCTTGATGCATGGCAAAAGAAAGTGGCGAAGGCGAGGAGGATTATGTTGGAGGGAGTACGAGACCACATTGTCTCAAGTCTCCATGGGAAAACCACACCATATGCAATGTGGAAGGTTTTGACAAATTTGTTCCAAAACAGTAGCGACCATAGGAAATTTGCGCTCAAAGATAAACTCAGGAAGATTAAGATGGAGAAAGGCGACACCATTCCAAAATATCTCACAAAGTTTGTCCAATGTCGGGATGATCTTGGAAGTGTGGGAATAACAGTCGTTGATGATGATTTGGTGAGCTTGGTGCTCCTAGGGCTTCCTAAGAGTTGGCACAGTTATCAAGACTCTGTCAATGGAAGGGAAAAGTTGCCGGATTGGGAACGACTATGGTCGGATCTGGTGCAAGAGGAGTTCAGGCGGAATACCAAAGATGGATCTTCATCAAAGCGTGATGATGAAGAGGATTGTGCTTTGACTGCCAAGGCAAGGAAAGGGAAAGGGAATAAATTCCAATCAAATTTTGAGCCTAAAGTCAAGAAGCTGGATTTGTCCAAAGTGAAGTGTTTTCACTGTCACGAACATGGGCATCTCGCTACTAACTGTTCGCAGAAGAAGAAGAACAAGATGGTTGTTGGAGCTGCAGCAGGTGAGGCTCTTGTCTCACAATTTGAGCTTGACTTCGCTTTGATCGCATGCATGGAATCAAGTGCATCGGGATCAGTGTCTTCACTTTGATTCTTCCATCCACCAAGCAAGGCAATGACTACATATTTGTGGTCATTGATCGGTTTTCAAAGATGGCCATCCTCACAGCCTGCAAGAAGAATATCAAAGTGGTAGATACTACCGATATCTTCTTCGAACTAGTGTGGGTCCATTTTGGGATACCTCAAACCATCATCTTCGACCGGGACAACAGGTTCCTCAACACATTTTGGTCGAGTCTCTGGTCATGGTTAGACACCAAGCTCACTAAATCCATTGCTTTCCACCCCCAAATAGATGACCAAACAAAGGTTTTCAATCAGATGATTGTCACATCCTACACATGTACAACTATAAGCATCCACGTCCATGGGATGAGAGTCTCCCCTATGTTCAACACAGTTACATCAGGGCTCTCCATAGCTCCACCAGCCATAGCCAATTTCAGGTGGGGCTAGGATTCTAACGCTTATGTCCCATTGATGTTCCACTACCTCTTGCCACCACACAGATAGACTCTTCCCATGTTCAATATGGGATTGACAAAGCCACAAGATTCATTGAGTGGATTCAACACATCCACCAACAGGTCCAGGAGATTTTGTAGAAATCCAATGCTAAGTACAAGTAGTGCCATGATCAACATAGGGTATCGCACCAGTTTCAAGTTGGAGACAAAGTCTGGTTACATTTGTAGAAGGAGTGTCTCACAAGGCCCCATTGGAAGCTCCACCCACTTCTCTATGGGCCTTACACTATCACCAAGGCTGTGGGTAGAAATTCTTTTGATCTCAACACTCCACCCTTCCTTGGCTTGCACACAGTGTTCAATGTGGACCTCCTTTGGCCATATTTTCCCCCATTATTGGACACCTCAGAGATCGCAGAACAACTAACACCAACATAGATCAACCTTGACTGCATGGAACAAACATCCACTGATCAGATAGTGGACACACATGTCAAGGGAACTCGTCAGTAGAGGATCCAACTTTATTAGGTTGTCAAGGCAGGGAAACTCCTACACCAAGGCAAGTGGCTCACTCGGGGCCAAATCCAGTAGAATTTTCCTCACCTAATGGGTGAACTCAATGCAATGGATACCATTTCTTCCTAAGGGGCGATGATTGTTCTAGGTGGATATCGGTGGCCACCCACCTATTCCAACTGGCTCCTCTTGTCTATTTTTAGTTCAATACATTCTTTTGTACTTCTTTGCAATTGTGGGTTCTACACTTATGGGGTTGTATGAATCCCTACACATCTTCCAGGTGGATACTGGTGGCCTCTCACCTAACCCAACTAGTTTATTTTGTATGTTTTCATGTCAGCACATCTTGTTGTACTTCTAGGGTCGTTTTTGAGCCCTAAACAATGTTTCTTTGGCTCGCCATAGTCAAACTGTAGACAGAGACAAATTTTGACGACGTAATGTGTAGCTCTCTGAAAAACCTTTCCAATGGGCTATCACATGCCTAAAACGAAGGTCGTATGCAAAAGTTACGACCCTGGGAAGTTGAGTTACTAACTTACCCATAGGGGCGCACATGACTTTTGGCATTTCACCTCCTAGGGTTAGGTTTTTGGATGTCTAGGGTTTTAGAATTCATGAGTAATATCAAAAAGACCTCTCGAGCCTCATTGTAATCATTCTGCTCAGACATATGCATGTAGCAACGAACTCTCTTCTCAAAGATAGCTACTACCATTCGAGCAAGTGTTTCAGTTCTACAGTTTTACAGTTTCAACATATTTCATTTATTCAATAGAAGATATTGTTCATTGGATATCTGTGTTGATCTTCATATCTCTATGTTTATTGTAGTCAGTCTGTTAATCAATTCATTCTGCTCTGAAATCCGGATCAAGAACACAATTTACAATGGAGATACAAGATCCAATTGGAGCTATGAACATGCTCAGTTTACCACCATTTCCATCTTCTTGAATCCCTATACCATGTTGTATACTGTACATCTATATGTACAGTGAAAACAACGTAATTTACAATATGATGTCATATATATTTATAATGTTCTTTAAATGAATTAGATAAGATGGATTGAAAGAGGCCCTCTAGGTTTCTAATCCCAGCGAATTTAAAAGTTTTAAATAATAAGGATATGCTAACTCTACCATATATTCATCATTGGACAAAATATCCCATCGTAATTTTAAGTGATTATGGCAATAACCTAGTCGAAAGAATTGTGTCCCTTTAAAATTTCAAGACTTTATTGTAATAAGGTCAAACCCCACACAAGCTAAAGGTTAGGAGGCCAACAACTCAGCTAAACCCCACACAAGAACGAGCAGTAGGGGTAAGGGGGTATGGCTTTCTCTTAGATAGGCTTTCTACTAGATTAGTGGTATGGGCACCTGCCTCATAATTGCTTCTTATTTAGGATAGTAAAATTTTCGGCTAAACTTGCATTTTGTTTATGTTTCTAGACATGTTGGACAATCAACATGAACACGAATCGAATATCTATTCCATACTAACTCAATTTTGTATTTTTCATCTCCCATTTGGAATTTGTATCATTTGCGCGATTAAAAATAAAATAACAATAAAATATTATATTTGGTTAAACTACAAGAAATTTTGATGTATTTAATATACATCTGACACAATAAAAATAAAAAATAAACAGGTTGAAAAAGGCCACGTTATAATTGTATAGTTGTTAGATTTGTACCACAACTATAATCATATTTATCTTTAAAACTAATGCATATGTTATCACGGGTTTAGCTACAAAGTTTCAATTCAAAGAATTTCTATATTTAAAACCAATGCATATATTTGTCAAGGGTTTATATACAAAGTTTCAATTTAAAGAATTCGTTGATCTGATGTTTATTATATTATGTTTCAGGCATCTAGATAGTCGTGGGTGTTGTCAAGTAGGCATAAATATATGGTAATGTACGTAAATTGCTTGAAATGACGTGTTTCACTTGTTTTCTCGTGATTGTTTCACTTGTTTTCCCGTAATTCCAAGTGTCCTATCTATGATGATTCCAAGTTCATTGTTCCAACGGTCAATACACATTGAAGGTTGGAAAGTGATGTTCAATTATGCAAAAAAAAAAAATGGCTTCCCTCACTTTGTTTTCTCCGAATCCAATATCCCTATTGGTAGGTACGCTCTTTCCATTATGATCGAATTCAATTGTTCATTCCTATCCCGTCGAAGATTTTTCAACTAGATTCATTTGAAAGTATATTTAAATTACTATTATTTATAAGAAGAGAATATTGACAATTTCAGTATTTTTACTTTTTTATATTTACATTTTGAGTGGATTTAATAATTAAGAACAACATATTTTTTTTTATAAAAGGTTATTAATTCAAATCCAAAAAAGCAAGATAAATATACTTGTATAAACTTTAACAGTCAAATTATTACATAGAAAAAATAATTTCTACAACAAAAACTACCTACATAACAACAATGAAAAATACATTACCTTTGTTTCTTATGGTTATAAAGGCACGTTCGAGAATGTTCAAGATTCATCTTCCATTTTTATTATTATTATGATATGGTTTTATTATTATTAATATGGTAACACTACGGACGAAGACACAATTTGCAATTAGCATGAAAGTTTAAAAATTACTATACTTGGTCATGAGGTAAGTATTTTAATGCATATGTCAAGATAACATAGGATTGGAAGTTTAAAAATTATAAAAAATGAAACATAACTTTGTAATATGATAAAAATTAAAATAAAAATGTCTTGATCATCATGTGGAGGGTGATTAGGAGTTGTCATCAACGATAAAGTAAAGGAAGTGGGCCTAATGGTTAAGAACATGTGTTTCCTCTTAAGAGGT
>JZKD02S1609471.1:245427-256500 GCA_000966675.3 Picea glauca | reverse complement strand
TCGATAGGTGGCCAAAAAGTCAGGATCACTGTCATATAAGTGAGACCATCCAAAGGTTTCATGGCCACAAGAGTTAAGCACTATGGTGAGTGCGGCCACAGGCGGTTGACTGAGGCAATCAACGACATGGTTGGTGCTGCCCTTCTTATATTTTATGGTTAGGTGAAATTGTTGCAGGTATGCGGACCACTTTTGGTGGTAGTCATTTTGCAATTTCAGTGTGAATAACCATCTCTTTTCCTAAGATGTAATGCTTCCATTGTCGGCAAGCTTGGACAATGGAGTACATTTCCTTGTCATAGGTGGGGTACTTTCGAACTGTATCTGAAAGTGTCTCACTGTGATATGCCTCTGGATGGCCATGCTCAGTGAGGACTACGCCAATAACATAATCTGAAGCATCTGTCTCAATTTCAAAAGGTTGTTGTAGATCCGGGAGAGTAAGGACAGGCGCTAAACACAAGCGCTGCTTAAGTTCCTCAAATGCTTGTTGCTGAGTAGGGGACCAAAAGAATTTGGCTTTAGCCCCACCTTTGGTCACGTTGCTAAGGGCCCAAGCAATGTTAGAGAACCCCAACACGAACCTGCGATAAAAGTTGGCCAACCCTAGGAAGCTGCGGAGCTCTGTAATGGTCTTTAGGGTCGGCCAGTCGCGAATGACTTGGATCTTGGCCGGATCCACATGCACACCTTGTTCATTCACAATGTATCCCAAATACTGAATTTCCTTCATCTTGAATGAGCATTTTTTGAGATTGGCATATAACTTGTGTTGTCACATGGTGCGAAGGACTTCCTCAATATGCTGTAAGTGGTCTTCCCACGTTTTGTTGAAGATGAGGATATCATCGAGATAGACGACCACAAAAGAATTGGTGAATGGTCATAGTATATCATACATCATCCTCATGAAGGTTGTCGGAGCGTTAGTTAAGCCGAAAGGCATGACCAACCACTCGAAAAGGCCTTCCCGAGACTTGAAGGCAGTCTTCCAGACATTAGTTGCCTCAATTGGGACCTGGTGATAACCAAACTTCATATCAATCTTGCTGAAATACTTGGCGCCCTTTAGTTGATCAAGGAGATCATCGATTCGGGGGATAGGATACCGATTTTGGACTGTGATTTTGTTTAAAGCTCTGTAATCAATACAGAGTCGCCAAGTCCCATCCTTTTTCTGTACTAGCACAATCGGGCTCCTGCAAGGTGAGGAGCTTGATCGAATATGCCCCTTTTGGAGTAATTCCTCGATTTGGCGCTTGAACTCTTCGGTTTCCATGAGGGAACGTCTGTAAACTGGCCCATTCGGCACAGGTTCCCCGGGTATCAATTCAATGGAATGCTTGACCTGACAATGGAGCGACACTCCGACAGAGGAAGTGAAGATGTCCCGGTATGATTCCATGATCTTGTCTACTTATCTGTGTTGTGCAAAGTGACCCTGTGTAGAGGCGGTAGATGTGGCCGCGGTCTTTCGTTTCCTTTCTAGACGAATCATCAGGAGGATGAATTTTCCAGTCTGGGAAATCACCTTCTTGCACTGCTTAGCTGTGATGAGAGAGACTGCGGTAGTGGGAACTACCTTTGGTATCCGGTAGCATTGTTTTCTCAAAGTAACAATGACACTACGAGGCTTGGATTCATACACAGCATGGAGTTTCCACATATATGGTTGTCCTAAAAGAACATCAGAAACTTCAAGTGGAGCAACATCACACATTACCTCATCTTTGAAGGGTTTGATGCCATACGGTAGGCGACACTGCTGGCTAACGCGGATGTCTCACCCTGGAGTGAGCCACCCAATGTTGTATGGTTGTGGATGTGACAATGTTGGCAGGTTCAACCGCTTGACGACCTCTACTGAAATCAGGTTCTCCTGGCTTCCACTGTCAACAATGAAATGTAATGGCTTCCCTTGTACCCACATCTGGGAGTGGAAGAGGTGCTCCCCTTCTTCTGTCTCCTCTGGATTGTCGGGCTGGATCTTTGTGGTGGAAATGGCGACGTTGGGTTCTTCTTCAATGATATTCCTTCCATGATTTGTCTCTGATTCCAATTCAGATCCTGGATCTGACTCGGGCGCTTTCATCTCGGTAAGCAATGATTGTTTTGCATGACACTCATCAGTTTTGTGCATGGGACTCTTATGGAGCTCACACCATTTTCCAGTGTCTTTCTTTGTCTTCTAGTTACCCTTCTTCACCTACGGCTTAGGCTGGTTGTCCCAGGGTTGGATATTTTTGCTATGTACTTTGTTCTGTGAACTAGGGTTTCCCTTACCCTACTTCTGGTTTTTTGAACCGAACTCCCACTTGTTCTTTTGCTTAAATTTTTGCTCAATTTTCACAGCATACCGGTAGGCGGCACCCAATGACAAGATGTCCAGGAATTCCATCTCGATATGGATGTACCGATGTAGGCCGCTGCAATATTTCAGAACCAGGTGCCTCTTGAAGTCATTGATGCCGAGCTTCGTGCGCAGGGTATGGAAGTTGTTTGTGTACTCTGTCACTGCTTGGCCCCTTTCTTGTCGCAGAGTTGCCCATTTTGTGTACTGGTCGTCATAGTTCCCCACAGGGAAGTATTGCTCCTTGAGGGCATCAATGAAGGATGCCCATGTGGGTTCTGTCCCAAACAACGTGGGTTCATTACCCTCTTTTTCCTCTTTCTGTTCGCAGAGGATTTCCCACCAATCCTTGACATGGGGGACTGCCTTAAGAAGTGAAAATGTAATCTTTTATCTATTGGAAAAGTTATGGACCGAGAAGTAACCCTTGAGCTGATTCAACCATTTTTCCAGAGCATCTGCATCTATTTGACCTTCAAAAAAGGGAATATCAAAATTAACTTGTACCTTGAAAGGGGTCAGTCCTCCAAACTGATTGTTGGTCGAGGTTCGTTCCATGGCATTTGGCAACTGTCGAAGAATTTGTGCAAAATTGTCCATCATAACATTCCGCTGTCGCGCGAGAGCCTCCTCAAGCAACATCTTGATAGGATATCCTGATCCGTCATCTCATTTTTCCTCCGCCATGAGCAGTTGTTTGCGCCGGAGAGGGGTTTCTCTCTCGAGCTGAACTAACTCGAGACCCAACTCCTTATATCCCGACCTTGTCGGTGACATGCACAAAAAAATGACAAAAGAGAAGTCTGCTCTGATACCACTGATCCAGATTTATGCAGGAACGAAATGTAAGAAGAAAATAATAGAGTATGCATAATAGTATTGCAGAGAACACAGTGATACAGTAAACACACACACTTCTATTAATTAATGAAATAGAGAAATTGTAAAACTGTTGAACAATACATAGCTAGAATGGTGGTAGCATATCCCTGATAAGGGATGTGGCGGCTACGCTCATCCGTGACCAAGCTGATTACAAAAAGAGGCTGAAGGGCCTTATTTATCAAAAAGCAGGAAGGTAGAAACCAAAAACCTAACCCTAGAAGATAAAACACCAAAAGTCAAGTGGGCCCTGTTTGGGTAAGTTAGTCCATCAACTTCCCAGAGTCATAACTATTGCATATGATCTCCATTTGGGGCGTACAATAGCTCATTGGAAAGATCTATCTGAGGCCTACAATGATTGAGACAAAATAGCATCGTAGATGTTATTTTGTGAGAGAAACATACCCAAAAAAAACATCATTTAGGGCCTCAAAATGGCCTCGGATGTTCAGGACCCGAAAAAACTGCTAAAAATAGTAAATTACCAGAAATGCCAGAAAACTGTTATGAGACAAATGGAAAGGTGGGCGGCCACCGATACCCATGTGGATCACCAACGATGTAGACCATGCATGAATAGGAGCTTGTATGAAAAATTTATGCCTCTCGTAAGTTATAGTATTGTGTTCACCACCATGTTACAAGAGGATGCCATGCCATTCCCCTATTACTCACACATATGGGGCTAACCACGTGAGATTTTTCAAGAAGAATATAGAAGCTACAAAACCTTATCACAATTGAAGGTTGAGGAAACCAAAACCCTAACCCTAGATGGCTATCGGGCTATGTTAAATATTGGGCCACTCGGAGGAGAATGGGTCTCATTCTATGTTATTGTATTTTTTTCCACAGAAGAGTAGAACAACTGGGAGTGGGAAATTAGAGAGAGTAACAGAGGAAGTTAATATTATGTAGCAACCTGATAGGCCACATTTCTCAGGTAGCTTCATAGAGAGTGTCTTCTTCTTTGTACTTTCATTATTTCCATGCTAAAGAAAAGAGAGCAGAGCCTCCTCACCTTGTAGCTGGGTTTTCTCCTGTAAGGGTTGCCTAGAGAAAATCCGTGTTATTTTGTGGATGGTGTGTGATTGTATTTTATCGTTCCCTATTTTCCACATTTTATCTATTCCATGCATATGCATAAAATCAATAACTAATTATTCTTGAATCTAAAGGAATTTAAGCTTCATAGTGTAGATTTTAGTTTTACTTATCAAATTTGTTGTGAAAAACTATTCTAGTGCAATGACAGTTTATAGATCATATTGGTATTAGAGAAGGTTTTCCTTTTGGGTATCTGTGGGAAGTTGCAAGATATATGAATCATCTTAAAAAGAAGTTGCAGAAACCCTAGCCATGATAGACAAGTCTGTGCATAAAAATCCTCAATATCTAGCAGAAGAGAGACTTGAGAGGTTGGAAGCACATGTCCTCGATATCAACAGCAATATGAACCCCCTAATGGAATCTCTATCAAGAAATCTTGGACCATTCAAAGATTATGGAGGATCTAACTCAAAGATCGGATCAGAGGGGAAATTGGGAGATCAGAGAGACCCAAGAAAGGAGTTGCAAAAATAACCCAAGAAAGAGTAGCCAAGTTCAAGTGTTGTTAACCCTTCATAGTCCCTATTCAATATGGAAGCGAAAGTGGACATAAATGCATACCAAGGTGAGTCTTTTAATGAACAAAAATTGAATCATTGGTTGCAACAACTAGAATTTTATTTTAGTATTCTCCATATAGATGAATAACAAAGGATTTTGTTTTCTATATTGAATTTAGAGGGGCATTCTTTAACCTGGTGGGAAATCCATACAAAAACACCTAGGATGGAGGGTGATCCACCAGTAACTAGGTAAGAGGACTTTGAAACCCTCATCAATTCCCAATTCTACCCTATCATGTATGTAGAGGATCAATGGATCCAATGACACTACATTAGGAAGAGGCAAGGACAAAGTGTACAGGAGTACACCTCTGAGTTAGGAAAGATTGTCATCATGCTGGGTATCTCTCTCAAGAACCTAGATGTACTCGTCAAATATCTAGGGAGTTTACACAGTCATCTATGTTGGATAGTTGGTTTGGATAGTTGGTTGTCATTGATGTCAACCCTTGGACATTGATGTCAACCTTTGGAGAAGTCCGAAAACCCTAGATATATGGTTGACATTCATGGTGAGTTAGTTTTCATTGATGTCAACAAGAGTGGTTGATGTCAGCATATGTGATGGTTGCATTTGATGAAGTCTACATGAAGCCCCGAAGGTGTGGTCATGAGACCTGAAGTTGTTTGAAGAATAAGGACATGTAGGACAATATAAATGAAGGTAAGACACACATAGATGGATAGTCCTTTTCATGTTGTTTTTGATAATAGGTTGTATGCCATGTAGTTCGTCACGGTTGAGTAGCTATGTCCTTGTGAAGTTAGAAGCCCTGAATAATGGTCAAGAAGCCCCTAGTTGGTTGCAAGTCTTTAATGAAAGGGTTGAGTGGTTGTAAGAAGAAACCCCTAAAGTAAGGAAAGAGGTTACTTAGAAAAAGTATAAATACACCTCAAGGAGCCTCTCATGAGTACATTCACACACAGATTATATTGAATATCTCTAAGTGAATAAGTGATATGGTTTATCTTTTCATTGGAAAATATGAGGTCGAATCTGAGGTAGCAATTATGAGGTTGTGAAGGAAGATCGAAGGTGAAAGTCTTGAAGTTGCAAAAAATGTGAGCAACCCTAGTTTCTGAGGTATCTGCAGGTTACAGGGTAGTAAGGTATCTGTATGTACGTGGTTTGTAGTGGAGGAAAGTGCGGATATACACGGGCACTAGAGGAGCAAGTCATGTATCTGTGAAAATTCTTGTGAAAGGTTGAGAAATGATGCTTGTACCATGTTTTAATGCCCGGGTCGGTTTACTCATTTGTTATCTGATACAATAGGGTGTCTACATGATCAGAGGTATGATTATGTGTCATTTTTTAGGCTTATTCTTATGTTGTTATGATACATGCTTGAGGCATGTCATGGTGGTGATTATTCATGGTACACCTTGGTGATGACATGATACCTTGTTAGAAGTACATTCTTGTCTATCTTGATATCTGGTTTGGTATATGTCATGGTTATGGTTTATTATTAGCGACATATCTTTATGATGTTGGTACAAGGTTGAGATACACACTTGGTATATGGTAGCATATGTATGAAATACATATCTTGATGTTATTGGTACTTGGATGGATGATTGGCATGTTGTTTGAGGTATATGGTTGATGATATGGTGTGTGGTCATAGGCATATGTTGGTGATCTTGGTACATACTTGAATATTTTGTTGAGGCACTTGATTGTTGATATCTTATGGTACATGGTGTATGGTATATGGTTGAGGAACATCTCATGGTATATGATTTATGGTACATGGTGTATGGTATGTGATCGAGGAAAATCTCATGGTATATATTTTATGGTACATGGTTGATGTATGAGACAATACATGGTTGATGCACTTGGTATAATATGTAGTTGATGTGATTGGTGTGGTACATGGTTAATGGTATGGTACAAGTGTTGATGTGGATGGGTGGGACATGGTAAGGTACAAGTGTTGATGATATATGTGTTAATGTACATGGTTTATGTGCATGGTTGATGCACGGTTTGGTACATGTGCATGGTTGATATATGTTGATGTACATGGTTTGGTGATGGTATCCATGTGAGAGGATATTGTTTTGAGTATCAACAATGATGATAGGTTGATGATGGTATGCTAGTGATAGTAACAATAGCAGTGATAGTGACATGTTGAAAAGTTATAGGTTGATGTGATAGTGCCAGTGCCAATGATTTTGGTAGTGACAGTTTTATCTACACTTATATTTCAAGGCGACAGGATGGGGAAAGGAAAGGGGGTTGTATCCTCCTTCCGGTTGGAGAAGGAGAACACATGGAGTTGGAGCTTCCTTAAAGTTGTAGCCTCCTTCTGGTTGGAGCCAAATAATTCAGGGAGTTGTAGATTCCTTTAGGTTGGAGCCTATAAATAGGGGGGCATAACATCCTTCCATTTTGTGATGTCTCGTTCCCAAGAGTAGGCCAGCAAAAGTGACTTAGTAGTCTATGTGTTCCCGTAGAGTATACTCAGGCACAAACAGGGAAAGATATGGAGAAATAAGGGTGGTTTGGTGGCTAAACGATGAATTAAGCCAAAAACTTAGGAAAAGTCACTTAAGCCTAAGTCAATGAAGAATTATAATAAAAAGGTGCTAAAGGGGGACTTAATTAATTAATTATTCACCTAAGGAGGAAAAGTGCCTAGCTTAAGTGAGGTCAATGGTGAATTATATCAGTAAGGGTATAAAGGGAGGAATTTGACCTAATTCCTCATTATGCATGGTTATGATTTGATGTTGAGAGTTCCGAGAGGAGGAAGAGGATCGACCTTGACTGTTTTGTGGATTTCTGGAGGAAACCACCACCATTGATCGATTTCGGTGTTGAGAGACACACCCTAGCCCATCAGATATACCATCCATGTATTTCACCGTGATATTCAAGAGTATCTAGTTGCAGTGTGCGCATCTCAGCCAGTGAGGGCATAAGTCGGATCGAGGGTTTGTGGATTTACACGAGGTCCAAGCTCAGATTGCAGTTTCCTTCTGACCCAGTTGAGATCTAGCTAGGGTTCTCAGATTGAGCCAATTTCCATCATATTCTGATGGTGGAATCTTGCAGGGCACATCATCCATCCATTTAGGGCACAACTCTTCTGGCAGGACATTTGAGGTTGCAGACAGAGCATCAGGGAAGATCTAGGGAAACCCTTCCGACCTAGTTCTGCATTTGGTGAGACAATCATTTTGAGTCCTATAGAAGCAGATTCTATTGGTGGAATCATTTCGGGCACATCTAGTGTCCCAGGAGGTGCGCAATCCCCCCAGGGGTCCAGATCCAATGCCCCAAGGACCAGATCTAACATCCGGCACTCATCCATTTCAGTCTAGAGGCTAGGGCACTTCTATTGGAGCAGTTTCCAGCTCATTCCAATGGTCTATCCTTTCGAACGATTTTTCCAGCTAGTAGCAGTTACTGTACTTATCTGGAATTGCATATTTTTTCTGATCTATCTGTGCATGCATTAGATCTGCCTTCATCTTCTGACCATGGGTATTTTTATGTTATTTACTTGTATTCCAGTGATGATCCATGAGATCTAGCTAGCGATTATACTCTATATTTCCAGTATGTTATTGCATTTTCATGCTTGAGTTGCATAATACATGTTATTGGGCAGTTGATGTTCTTTACTTCCACATGCATCCTTTATATACGGTTTAAACCATAAATATGTAACATGCACATGAAATAACCAACATGGACATGCAATAACCATAAATATCTCAAACACACAACTGAAACTCATCCAGAAAACCCCAAGGTATCAGATTTGCGAGATAGAACATTAGATCAGTAGAAAATATCTTGATCAACGAAATCAGGGATATTTCAGTGGTATCAAAGATTTAGTCTTTCTAGCCTATGACTAAAGACTATGAGTGCAGTAGAAGACCCAGATGGTCATCAACACGTAGGTGATGAATATGTCACTTACAACAGGCACAAGGAAAGAAGGGCTAGGCCTAACTTTCCTCCTTTCCCTCCCAGTTCAGAGGAAGAGGAAGAGGCACACAAAGAAGTAGAGAGAAGGGCAGAGCGCGAGGCCAAGCGTGAAGAAGAGAGGAGGATAGGAGATAGATATGAGTGACTAGAGGACAATGGTAAGGCCCCCATGGATCCATATGCAACCTTCATGTAGGTTATCAGTGATATGTTAGCTAGTCAGTGGACAATGTCTCAATCCTTGGCTCAAGTAGCCGATACATTGGCTATGGTGGACATATCGAGCACACAAGCCCCATATGCAGCATAGGGGAACTCATGGGTAGGAAATAGACCCTATTCACCCACTTGCACATACACCTCTGTGAGTAGGATTCCACATCTGTTGTTTCCCATTTTCTAGAGGGCACCCTAGGTAGCATCACAGATACCGATAACACATATACCTCCCACTTATGCAAAGGAAATTGTAGATTATAGGAGAGAGTATGCATCATTGGGTCATGAATTCCATTAGGATATGACCCTAGTTGATTATTTTGGGCTCATACTTAGGAACCGCCCCAGAGAGCCACATAGAGGAGGGTTGCAGCCGCAGCAGCAATAGGGGCATAAAATTGATTTCATTCGGAAAGTTTGTAAACTCACCATACCTTCTTTCGATAGATCGTCCAAATGCACCACTAGAGCTTGGGTACAGAAGCTTGACACCTATGACAAGCTCAACCAGAGGCCATCAGTTTCACCACCTTACACTTATAGGGTGAAGCACACGAGTGGTGGTATCTTGGATTGGTGACATTGGGCCACATTCACATCACTTCCTACCGATAGTTCATAGAGAGACTCATGGATATATTTGACAGGAGGGATCCAGAGATCCATTTCAAAGATCTACCGTAGTTGAGACAAACTAGCACAACATAGGCATTCATCTCAAAGTTTCAGCAGGTAGCAGTGGTAATGACAGATATATCTAAGCCCCGAATGATCATGTTATTCACAGAAGGGTTCACATAACTCTTGAGAGGATGGGCGAAGGCATATCGACCTCACACCCTACAGGATGCCATCCTATGCACTAGAGATTTGTAAATTCAGTGCCAAAAAATAAACCCTTTTCCAAATCCTTTGTACCATAGAAGGATCGGGACCAGAAGCTATTACAGAGGGAATGGAAGGGTAAGGAGAAGTTGGATGATAAGACAAGGAAAGAGATTATGAGGAATAATCTTTGCTTCAACTGCAGATATCCCTAGGTCCCAGGCCATAGATGCATGGGCAAGGGAGAGATTCACTATATTGAGGTGGCCGTAGACAGTGTGGATAGTGAGGATGAGGAGAAGGGCAATGAATCCACGACCAGAGAGGAGGAGCCAGAGAAAGTGGAGGAACAACCTCCCCATAGACCACTGACACTGGTAAGGACCCACCCATCTATTAGAAAAACAGGACCACAGAGCAATAAAATAAAACAAATTCAGAAAAAAAAACACAGAAGACACACAATACGAGACACAGATTTACGTGGTTCACCCAGTGTGGGCTACGTCCACCAGATAAATTTCCAGGTCCTTCCTTTATTATTATCCAGCAAATGAAGGGATACAACCTATAGCAAAACCTGTTGTAACTTCCTCTTCTTTCTCTCACAGTATCCTCTCTTAGAATACAATATTCACCACCACCCATAGCCATGATACATTTCCCTCATAAAAGAGGGTTGCCTTCTAGGGAAAAAAACCTGACATAATCTCTACCATTAGATCTAGGACCTTATAATGAACGGTCCATATTTACAATGAAATTACAATATACTTTTACAAGGCAAGTTTTGCTTCGGGGGCTTCGCCCTCGAACCCCCGCTAGGGGCCCTCTTGCTCCCAAACCCCCCAGCCGGGGAGATAGGCCCCCTGAACCCCGCAGAGGGGGTACCCCCCCTTTGCACTCCCCCACGTGGAAGAGTGTACATACTTCTGGGGTGTAAATACTTTATGGGGTATAAACACGACTGAAAGCAAGTACCTCTAAATCAGGAAGATAATCAGGCTCCACAACCAACAATCTCCCACTTGGAGACTGATCTCAACAACTACACCACTGTTGTATATGCTGGACTCTGAACCTTCTTGGACCTGGCAAATTTCTCATCTTCATCTTCATTCTTGAAGACCAACTGAAACTGAGCAGGAACTCAGTTTCTCCCTGGT
>JZKD02S1609471.1:219112-230953 GCA_000966675.3 Picea glauca | reverse complement strand
TCATTTCAAAGTGTGAAGTATAAACATTAAGATTAGAGCTAACCAAAGAACGAATATGAAACTTAGAATGTTTGATCTCCATAAAATATAGTGTATTGTCTTTTTCAACAATAAACTGTGTGAAATCATCTCGCAACATGTTTTCTTCCCATATGAGTGATGAAAATGAACAAGCATCAAATCCAAGTTTATCAATGTTAGGTTTGGAATTAATTTCACCAAAATTTAACATATTGAAAGGATATGATTGTGGTGGAAAAGAGTAGTATGTTGGAGGTAAGATGTCAAGTCCTCCAGAATCTAGGAATAGATCAGGATATAAAGAATAAAAGGAATTAGAAATAAGTAGATGAAAAGAATCTCTTGAACTATGATACTCAATAATGGTATTCTCAAAACAATTCTCTTCACTTTCTTTAAAACTCTCACTCTGTTTTGGTGACGAATTCCTCAACATAATATGATCATCTGGATTTGCCTTTTGTGTGATCGATAATTCAAAATTTATGTGACAAGCATCTAGTATTTCCTGTGAACAAAGTGCATTTTGAGGATGAAGGTTTAAAGTTTCCTCTTCTAGTTGTGTAACTTCTTCTCTAATCAGTTTCATAGGAGTACTAGAACATTCAAGAAGATTTTCGTTGCTTAAGTGTTCTTCAATGACTGAATTTAAATGTTGATTAGAGCATGACTTACAAGAATGAGGGTATTCACCTTGAGCTGGTGGCGAATCATCTTCCATACTAGTCTTAGACTGAAAATACAATGATTCAAAGGAAAAACCGATTCAGTTGTCAATAAGAGCCTGATCAATAGATTCTACCTCCCTGGATTATTCAACATTATCGGAAAAAAATTCTCTTCTTGTGAAGAAGATTGTTCTAGCAGTTGAGTGATAGGATTCACAATTGGTTCTTCATTCGTGATTGAACATGACTGAATGGAAGGGATGGAAGCATCAAAGAAGAGATTTAATGCCAATGACATGTCATCGAGATTAAACTTACAGAGGATATGATAGACTCTTGTCAAAAAGTCTTCTGAAGATGAATCGTCGTTGATTAGCGAAGTATGAAATTCTTCACATAATTGATCAAAATCATAAATTTCAAAAGCATCTAGAAACTCATCTACAAATTGAAACCAATAAAAAATGTGACATGTTGGAAAGGATTCAAACCAATGTTTGATCCGACCTCTAAAAGTAAAAGCGAACAGTATGCATAAAACTCCTAAATCTGAGATGCCATGTTTGATGCATTTGCACCAAAACTTGTTAAGGTGGTCTTTAGTAGATATATTGCCTCCACCATCAAAGGTGAGTTTGTACAAGCATGAGACTGTCTCGTTGGGAACACCGGGTAATGAGAAGCTGAAAGCATGTTCCAACACAATGATTTGGGGAGCCATGGGGGAAATTGAATACATTAAAAAATAAAGGCTCCTACAAGGCCAGCTTGTCAGTCGGCCCTCCTTCTAGCGCCATTTGTTGACGGGCGAAATTGACCATCCGTCAACTGGGAGAGTGGAACCGGTTCGAGGTTGTCTAAATAACCCAAGCCGTTTGGGATGAACGACCCTGACGGGTTTAGCGACTCCATTGGCCGATCTAAGTCCTAAGAAAACAAAAGAAAATTACTCTAAATTAACTAATCTAACTAAAACTAACTATTAAAACAAACTAATAAAAACAAAACAAAACTATTAAAATATATACAATTTACTATCTAATACTACACAACTATAACTTTATAAAATCAAATGATCAATTATTAGCAGAGTCAATTTAATTACAAATGTACAATGTTTACAAATTACATATTTGAATTAAAACCTGAAAAACTCATTTGTAATCTGTCCTAAGATGACGAAACTATTGTTTTTTGATTTTATAATTTTTTGAAAGGAAAAATAAAAAACTATCTAAACTAAACAACTAAGATACTAACTCTAACTACAAATCTAAACTACATATATATCTAAGTAAACTACTTGAATTATACTAATAGATTAATTATCAAATAGATAACAAACTGACCTGAAGTAACGCTTCAGGTTTGCCCTGTGTATGTCGTGATTATCTTAGCTGATCGGAGGGAGGAAACCCTCACCAGATTCTCCAAGAGCTTCTCGTAAACTAGAAGCAGTTGTGCTCTTCAAATATAATTACAAGACAAACAAGACATAAAAATTTACAGCAACCTTATGATTTATAAATCTTCACAGTTAGATAAATCTGTATGCAAAGATCTATACAAAATGATTCAATTAACGAAGAAGAGAAATTTGTGATTCATTAACTGAAACAAAGTAATTGATGTACTTTTAAATAATGAAAGAGATCAGATATGGATAGCACATTAATCAAATCATATCCTTCTGTAATAGATTATGATAGCTAAAGTAGTCTATAATCGACTGCAAAATGATATGAATAAAACTCGAAACAAAAGTTTGATATATTGAAAGCGAAAGATGTTACAAGACATCAACTTTCATCTCAGTCTGTATAAATCCATAGTTTGGTTCTCCCACAGTGAGGATGATGATGAGTTTATTACAAAAATGAAAGTATTTAAAGATCTTCCAGAGGGTAAAACATTCATGTGGAAGTTATCAAAACTGTTTACACAAATCTGGGAAAATATCCCAAGTCTGACTAAAAATAAAAACTATATCACACAAATATCTCCTAGACTGCCACAACATGCCCAATCGGTTATTGCAATTCGAATGTACCTGAAAAAGGACAAAAATAGGCAAGTTAAAAGGATATTTTATTAATAAAATTGATAAAAATCTACTTTCTAAAACTAGCTACAGAATCCTGCGATTATGTAGTTGGTCTAAATCAAACACAGAATCGTATTAAAAATCAATTCAAATCTTAAAAACATATTCAAACTATTTAAAAAAAAAATTGATTGCTAAAAGAATCATTCAAATCGACACTTGTATGCAACTTGGACAAATGAAACCATATTCAACCAAATGATAACAGAGATGGATATGGTCTGTTTAATTCGTTACCAATTCGGGTATACAAAATCGTATTGGATAACTTAACAACAATAAAATCATTTTCATAAACCAATTGAAATCGATACAGTTAAACAAATCATATGCAATCGTTTATGATGCCTCATCCATCAACAGGACACACGATCGAATCCATACGAAAACAACAGGATCATTTTCAGATTGATATAACTGTATTAACATAAACAAATGATCCATGCCATTAGTGAATCAAATAAAAAATGGTGTGTAAATTATCACAAATGAAATCATAATGGAATTAATCAGTTGATAACAAGATCTGTGGGGTTTGCCAAATGTTTGTTATTTCCAATTGGGGCAAACACAATCAATTGACAGTTCACGAAATCATCACTTGAATTTATTTCAAAACGAACTAATAGCCAAATTTTCTCATACGAATTTAACAGAGATAAAATCAAAACTAAGAGAGAAGCATGAAATCAATTTTCAATATCAATCTAACTCAAACAGACAATCGTGCTAGCTCAAAACATGCATCAACCAAACTAAAACGAATCGAAACAATTTGTGTTTGTTACAGCCGTTATGAATCAACATAAGTCCATGATTATAGTAAGTGGATCTTTAGCATAAGTCGAAGACAATTAAAATCCAATCGATGATACTAATTCGATACAAAACATAGTCATCTTGAGTTATTAGGGGAAAATGAAACTAATTAAAATCATACCAAATCAACTATCAAACAGAATTGATTTACCAACAAATCAAACCGAATCAAAATCAATGAATTGTTTGTACTAAACTGGGCACAACAAATCACATAAACAAATCGTAACTACTTTTAATTTTAAAATGAATCTACCATATAGGATTAAACTATAAATGAATCATGAACAGAACTAACCGAAATCAAAACTCCATTATACATTAATTCAAGCCACTCCTAAAACGAAATTTAAAATTGAAACTCATACCTGGATCAAATGAAACGACTTCGATTATAATAGCTTGGAATTGACGAAGGCTGTAGCTGATTCGACATTCCTAAATACGATTGATCCAATGGTCTTATGCTTCTTGTCAATAGCTTGAAGCTTGTCCCTTTCTCTTGACAGTGTTGTAACTTGGTTTTCCAATGATTTGATTTTCGACTGTAATAAGGGAAGGTCAGTATAGTAGTGTTCCAACCACACATTACATTGGTTACATGATGTCTGTTCATGCTTCGAAATGATAGTAGAGGGTTTGGTCAGATCACCGAGGGTTTCATTAGGTAACTTAATCCTTGGATAGCTAGGATTGTTCTTTAGACAAGGGGGTAAATTAGAAACAAAGTCATAGGGTGGCTCGGAGCACAGACCTTGGGAATAAGGGTACTCACTAGCTAGGAAGCGCTCGATATCAGAGTCCGAGTCTTCGCTAAGGACTATGGGCTTTTGATCAGCGTTTGATATCAGATTCCGAGTCTTCGCTGAGGACTATGGGATTTTGATCAGCGTTTGGTTTAGGCTTATTCCGAGCAATTCTTGATATCAATCGAGCATTCTTTCTACCTTTGCTATTGACAGTGGGGTTACCCTTGACCTTCTTGCTCATAGGGTTTTTTAAAGCCTCAACCTTGTCTGTTATAATGTCAGGTAGGTCGATATCAGGTCTGAATGAGGGTTTGGGAGAGGGTAGAAGGGCATGGAAAGGCACGGGTGGTCCGACCTTAGTCTCGCTGACCACAGGCTTGTCGATTTGGATGGAATCTGAATCAGCAAAGCCATTACGAGAGAGAAAAGATTTCCAATTATCGTCGTGAAGGTTCAAATGATGAATGACGATGATTCTGATTAGGCCATGGTGGAACAAGCTACTATCAACCTTCTCTCGTTTAAACCTCTTTGACATCTTGTACAAACTATGCAAGTAGTAAAATGGCATGTTCAATGGATAACCCATGAAATTCATTAACAATCGAAGGTGATAAAGAAAAACTAGTCCATACTAACCCTCACAGGTCACGAATTGTTTAACCATTATCAAAAGGTCATGCCACCTAAGTTTAAGCATGGAAATAGGCATACCTTTGTCACAGGATGTGAATTTTCGTGATACGAACAGTAAAGGCCATGGCACCTCGTCGAATTTAGAGTTTTTAAACCATTTTTGGCCCATGGCTTCTAACCCTGTGGCAGAGCTAATGAACTGTTCACTCATCTCAAGCTGAATGTTTCCTACTTTGGCCCTACACCCATCAAAGGTAAGGGAGAATTACTGCGATACAAACAAATTAAAACCCTCGAACCTATGTATAAACGTGAGCCAACCACTATCCTCTAAATATTTCTGAGCGTTATTGAACAGTAGCAGGGCTTGACTACCATTCGGCTCAATTCGCACCACCGGTGCCATAGACAGGAGCACACGGTGAGCACTGTGAATGAGCCAGGGTTTGAACGCAGCATACACAGGAGCAGAATGGTCACAGGGCATACCCGAAACTAGCAAGGATGAAACAGGGATAAGGGTAAACATTAATGACATATGGTACATAGGTGGTGGAGTTGTTCATACATGCACGACAGTCCTATGTATAGTACAACCGCTGGCGCAAATAGCTATTCAACCCACTATGCATATGTGTTAAAAACATGCCACTTCAATCAATCACTCGAAACCTTCGATAAGTGGATTAATCATTTGCTAGCAATAGTTATAGTTTCAAAACCAAAGAAAAAATCAAAATCGCACCAAGGGTTTGACTATGTGACATGGGTTGTATAGAACGATTCATACCAAGAGTTTAATCATAACACCAATGCTTTTCTATGTAACCAATGTGTCAAGTGAATTGATAAAACAACATGTAAATACAATCACCAATGCATCACAAACTCAATCACTCATGAAACGAAACTGTATAATCAATCAAAGAATGTCAAATGAGTACAGATCAAGAGGTCTTGCCAACTGCATAATGATAAGTAAAATGTAAATGCAATGGGTATATCGATAAGAATGATAATGACAATTCAGTGACGATTTTAATGCGACTTTGAAAACCAAGTTTTGACACTTGCAGTCATGAAAACAAGAAGAAAGGTAAGTGTGTAAATAGCGCAAAAATAAAAGTGTCATTTTATTTGAGAATTGCGACGAAAATTAAGGTTTTCAAAACACTGGTGTAGGCAGCTTATAAGGACAGTATAAAAATGTGAATTGGCTGCCAACACGATTATACTCTATATTTCCAGTATGTTATTGTATTTCCATGCTTGAGTCGCATAATATATGTTATTGGGCAGTTGATGTTCCTTACTTCCGCATGCATCCTTTATATATTGTTTAAACCATAAATATGAAAAATGCACATGCAATAACCATAAATATCTCAAACACAGAACTGAAACACATCTAGAAACCCCCAGTGTATTAGATCTGCGAGACAGAACATTAGATCAGTAGAAAATATCTTGATCAACGAGATCATGGATATTTCACATTTGTAGTTGGAGAATTGGGAAGTTGGTGCTTCCAATGAATGTATTCTTGACAATATATAAGAAAGCTTTATTTGGTTTTCTCCCATTTGGGTTTCCACGTAAATCCTGGTGTACTGTGTATTTAATGTGATGTTTCTTATGTTTATATGCTCATGATATATTGAATGCAATCATAGATGATCATTGATGATATATTGTTGATAAAATTGAAGTTTATATATTGTGGTTAAAAGTGGTAAAAGTGTTCATATTGATTCACCCCCCCTCTCAGTATTCCAACAATTGGTATCAGAGTTAGTTCCTTCAGGAAACAATCTAACCACTGGAAGCTTTATCATGGAGAGAAGAAATTTGTATAGGAATGGAATATCATAGTTTTATGGTCAAATTGGTCTGAAGTATGAGTTGTGGACTATCCGAATAAAAATATATTTACAAGCACACAGATATGATGTTTGGAAATCAATTGTTATAGGATATATCGCTACTAATAGATAGAAGACTGCGACCAAGAAGGAATTGAAAATAAATAACAAAATAGCAATGGATTTCATCTAGGAAGGATTACCTGATTCAGTAAAAGAGAAAGTGGGAAAATGTTTATCAACTAAAGAACTTTGGGATAAGCTACATGATCTCTATTTTGAGGAATCTCCCATCAAAAATCCAGAGAGTGCTAAAGAATATGCAAGTACATAATAAGAATAAATATGATCTTCATGTCATATAGATTTTAAAGAAGAATATTTTGAAGAAGGAATAGTAGATCTTGAAGCATAATTAATTAGTTCTTTAGACGAGTTGACGAAAGAAAGGAAGAAAAGAAAGTTCGTTGAGGAACAATTATTCAAGAAGAATTCTCAAGAAAGTTCCAAAGAATCCCAATAAGTCATCGTGAATCTAAAAGTGCAGTTGGAAGAAGCCAGAAGGATTGAAGAAACATACAAAAGTCAGATGGATGAGAATCAGTGTTTGGAAGCCGAAATAGTAGCACAAAGAAATGAAGTAGATAAGAGATAGAATATTTTGATAGATCATATCAAGGAAATATCTGAGGATTTAAACTATCTTGAAGCAAATTTCAGTCAACAAGAAAAAAATATTGAAGAAGAAATCATCTCCTTGAAGATCCAACTTAAAGAAGAAAAGAGAACAGAAAAAATCATGAAGATTTAGATGATGAAGGAAAAATAAGAGGTTGAGAATCTTGAAGAAGAAGTTGTCACATTAAGAGTTAAAATTTCCAAACTCAGCAAGAACGTGAAGAGAGATAAACATCTACAACATTAGAAAAGAAGGTTGAAGAGAAGCACTCTAGGTTGCTAGAAAGGAAGAATGAAGAAAAGAGAAAGAGCTATGTAGAAGTACTCAAAGGAAGGAATCATGGTCAACAAGAATCAAAGAAGAATGAGTATATTAGAGATACATCTTCAACAATACCTTCCACTTTCAAGCATCAAAGAAGATTCAATCATGATGACGAAGTCAATAGAAGAGAAGATCATGATCAACTAAGGCAGGGATTCATAAGGACTACACCACAAAGAAGATCATTCACTCCCAGGTATGTAAAGTTCTTTTATGGTCATTTTTTTAATTTTACTAACTTTGAACATAAAGATATAGATTCCAGGGATTATGGAAGAAATGTTCAAGTAAAATATGCTTATGTGGCTCCACATAACATTGAATGTTACAAATGCCACAATTATGGTCACATATCTCAGAATTGTAGAAACATGATGGACACTTGTATGAAAGAGAACATTGATATTAGATATAAGTATGCAAAAGAAAACAAGAACATGTAAAAGAATAACAAATGAATGAAGGTCACCTAGAAGTCATACTCTTATGATTGGCAATATTACAAGATAAAGAAAAATCTAGAGGAAAAAAGGAAGATGTCAGATACAAGAAGGTTTGGAGAAGAAATGAAAAACAAGAAGAAATGTGAATAAAGAACATGTCTGAGAGATCATATGATTTATAGTAGTACGATAAAGAAAAGAAGATCAAATGAATAAATAACACGCCCAAGAGACTATACTTTCAGGAATTGTAGTGCAAGATCATAAAGAATCCATAGACAAAAAATAAGAAGAAGTAAGAGTTCAGAGAGATGATGAATCTATATATGAAGAGGAAGATTAATATGCATTAGGGTGGATTCATCCATTGTTTCGAGCCAACTAGCTTGGAGACTCCTAGTAAATATGACTATTGAATAGGGGGAGTCGGTACAGTAACTACTACAGATCATAGAACCATCCTTCGAACAATTTGAAGTATTTGAAGAGACATATTCATAGAATTCAAATAGCAGAAGTACATAATGACGGATTGATTGATTGTGAAGAAATATTCCCATGCAGATACTAGAGGAATATTATTGACACACTTTCCAGGTAGCGATATATTCATTATAGGTTCAAGGATGTATTGCAGATCAGTGGACATATTTGATTCAGTTTGAGAAAAAAGAATATGTGATGATCAGTTACAACAAAGAATCCTTCACTGATAGATGGGTCAACATTGTGGACAATTGAGTAGGAGAGTTATGGATATCCTATGACATGTGGATATAGATAGATTTATGATATCATTGGTAGGTCTAGAAAGATATATGATAAAGAATATTTACAATTGGAATTAATGGAATCAGTGGACAAGTGGAATCAATTGGTCACAAGAAAACAAGCAATGAAAGGTACAATAAAATAGGGAAAGAGAAACCTTCAGCAAAAGATTATATAATTAGACAGACATTATTGAATTGTATGGTCATGGATGTCTAAACAATGAACATAATAGGCCATGGATATTTGAAGTCAAGAAATTTTGAATGATTTTATATATGTCATAGATTTACAAGAGAAAGAACCAATGGACAAGCAACACTAGAAGAGAGAAAAGGAAACATATATAGGAAACCCTGCATTAATCAAGACGACATCTTGTAGAAAAATAAAGGGAAGATAAATCATCAGAGAAAGAATATAAGCATGCAGACAGGGGGAGACAGATTGAATGGGGGAGGTATCCCTTTTCTCATCATGACAAAGGGAGAGAAAGATAAAGTTCATAAGAGAAAGAGTCAAGTGCATGAAGTTAGAGAATCATTGTTTAGAAAAGGTATACTTTCAGAGGGAGTCACTCTTTGTTATCAAAAGAAAAAAAGAACTTGGAAAGAAACATGAGGAAAGAACATAAGAATGAAGACATGAGGAGCATTCCCGAGGAGAGATACCTTTTTCCATTAATGTCAAAGGGGGAGAGAGAGAAACATTGATGAGGAGGAATGGTCATAGGGGGAGCACAAGTACTGGAGTATGCATGTTTCCATCAATGTTGGTGTTTCCATCAATGCCAAAGGAGGATATTTTTTGATAGATGGTTTGGAAAGTTGGTTGTCATTGATGTCAACCCTTGGAGATTGATGTCAACATTTGGAGAAGTTTGTAATCCCTAGATATATAGTTAATATTGATGGTGAGTTAGTTTTCATTGATGTCAACAAGAGTGGTTGATGTTAGCATATGTGATAGGTGCATTTGATGAAGTCTACATGAAGCCCCAGAGGTGTGGTCATGAGACCCAAAGTTTTTTTAGGAACAAGGACATGAAGGAAAGTGCAAATGCAAGTAAGACACTCATATATGGATTTTCCTTGTCGTATCATTTCCAGTGATAGGTGGTACACCACGTAGTTCCTCACGATCAAGGAGTTATGGCCTTGTGAAGTTAGAAGCCCCAAAGAATGGTCAAGAATCCCCTAGTTGGTTACAAGCCTTTAATGAAAGGGTTAAGTGGTTATAACAAGAAACCCATAAAGTAAGGAAAAAGGTTACTTAGAAAAATTACAAATACATCTCAATGAGCCTCTCATAAGTACACTCACACATACATTCTATTAAATATCTCTAAGTGAATAAGTGATATCGTTTATCTTTTTATTGGAAAATCTGAAGGCAAATCTAAGGTAGCAAGTCTGAGGTAGCAAGTCTAAGGTTTTGAAGCAGTATCGAAGGTGAAATTATATGAGTTTTAGAAAATGTGAGTAACCCTAGTTTCTGAGGTATCTGTGGGTTACAGGTTAGCAAGGTGCGGATGTATGCGGGTTGTAGTGGAGGAAAGTGCGGATATCCACGAGAAGTAGAGGATCAAGTCACAGATCCATGAAAACTGACTAACTGACTGACTGAAGGAAGGGTATAAAGGTATTTAGGAACTCGACTGTTAAGGGTCTCGGGAGAGGAACCAGAAATGGGTGGGGTGATGCGAGGAAATTTCTTACCTTATTCCATCATAATTGCAATTATCTATTATTTACCCCTGTTGTTCCTTAGCTGGTATTCCATGAAATCTATTTAAGTAGAGCGTGCTTCAAACAACAATTCCATTCCCTTCCATCCGTTAGGTTGATCAATTAGCTCAGTGAAGGTTCAATCAGCTGGTAGTCTCACTATAATGCACATGTAATTAGTGGGTGTTGTACCTTAGATAGTGATAAAGTGCATTTTCATGGCCATTGTAGAGATTTGTTTAGCTTGGTTCAAGGTAAAGGCTTGTGAAAGGTTGAGAAGTGATGCTTGTACCAAGTTGTTGATGCCCAGGTTGGTTTACTCATTTGTTATATGATACAACATGGTCTCTACAAGATCAAAGATATGCTTATGTGTTAGTTTTTAGGCTTATGCTTATGTTGATATGATACATGCTTGAGGCATGTCATGGTAGTGATTGTGCATGGTACACCTTGGTGATGACATAATACCTTGTTAGAAGTACACTCTTGGTTATCTTGATATCTGGTTTGGTATATGTCATGGTTATGGTTTATTATTAGATACATATCTTTATGATGTTGGTACAAGGTTGAGATAAACACTTGGTATATTGTAGCATATGTATTAGATACATCTCCTGATGTTATTGGTACTTGGATGGATAATTGGCATGTTTTTTGAGGTATATGGTTGATGATATGGTGCATGGTCAGAGGCATATGTTGGTGATCTTGGCAAACACTTAAGAATTTTGTTGATGCGCTTCATTATTGGTATTTTATGGTATATGTTGTATGGTATATGGTTGAGGAACATCTCATGCTATATGATTTATGGTACATGGTATGTTAAGCCCTAATATTGGGCTCATTAACCCTTAATTGGGGCATATTAGATTAGTAATGTTATTCTATTTATGTCGTCTTGATCATTAACCCTTAATTGGGGCATATTAGATTAGTAATATTATTTTATTTATGTCATCTTTAGGCCATTAGTTGTAATTATACCTCCTAGTCTCCTATATATACCAAGGAGACATTTTCATTTTGAAT
>JZKD02S1609471.1:180472-210715 GCA_000966675.3 Picea glauca | reverse complement strand
AAAAGGAGGTTTCCCCCTCGAAGAGGCTTATTATCTGAAATTATCTCTTTTTCAAGGCGTTGAGTACTTTTTCTGAGGTTTTTCTATGCTATATTGATGTTTGGTTCTTAACATGGTGTATGGTATATGGTTGAGGCACATCTCATGGTATATGATTTATGGTACATGGTGTATGGTGTATGGTTTAAGCACATATCATGGTATATGATTTATGGTACATGGTGTATGGTATACAGTTGAGGCACATATGATGGTATATGATTTATGGTACATGGTTGATGTACTTGGTGTGGTACATGGTTAATGGTATGGTACATGTTTGATGCACGGTTTGGTAGAAGTGTTGATGTACATGGTTGATGTGCATGGTTGGGACATGGGATGGTACATGGTATGGTACATGTGTTGATGATACACGTGCTGATGTAAATGGTTGATGTGCATGGTTGATGTGCATGGTTGATGCATGCTTTGGTACAGGTTTGGGTGCATTGTTGATGCACGGTTTGGTACAGGTGCATGGTTGATACAAGTTGATGTACATGGTTGGTATACATGGTTTGGGGATGGTATCCATGTGAGAGGATTTGGTTTTGAGTATCAAAACTAGTTATAGGTCGATGATTTCATGTCAATGATAGTGACAGTAAAAATGAGAGTGACAGGTTGGATATAATGATAGGTTTATAGGTTACAATTTGATGTGACAGTTTCAGTGACAATGACAGTGGTAGTGGTAGTGGAAGTGATTTTTGTAGTGACAGTTTGGTATACACTTATATTTAAGGGTGACACAACTGGGAAAGGAAAGGGCATTGCATCCTCCTTTCAGTTGGAGCCGGAGAACACAAATAGTTGGATCTTTCTTCAGGTTGTAGCTTAAGAATCAAGGGCTCCTTCTGGTTGGATCTAGAGAATTCAGGAAGTTGTAACTTCCTTTAGGTTGGATCCTATAAATAGGGGGTCGTAGAATCCTTCTAGTTGTAGTTGGATAATTGGGAAGTTGGTTCTTCCAATGAATGTATTCTTGACAATATATAAGAAAGAATTACATGGTTTTCTCCCATTTGCGTTTCCACATAAATCCTAGTGTAATGTGTATTTTATGTGATGTTGCTTATGTTTATATGCTCATGTTATATTGAATTCATTCATATATGATACATTGATGATATAGCGCTAATAAAGTTGAAGTATATATTGTGGTTAAAAGTGGTAAAAGTTCTCATGCTAATTCACCCCCCCCCTCAATATTCCAACAATCTATGATAGCAGGTGATACTTTCCAAGATAAGGAAAGTGGATGAGGTGTGTGTACAAGAATAATATCTGGAAAACATAGACCACAAGAAAGGGAAACCAAGTGGTTCCAAGCAGAAAGAGGAACAAGAAGCTTCCGAGGAGGGGAAGAAGAAGTAGAAAGGGGGAAAAGATAAGACGACAACAACCACTATACATTAGTGCAAATATCCCAAAAACCATTGCAATTATTGTTGTTGTTCCTGAGTCTGTACTTAAGGCTTAAAAGTACAATGTCAATGCATCCGAAAGTAGGTGAAAGCTGGTAACGTCAACCTTCGATAAAGGAAACTAGGGAAGATTTCTACATTGGCATTGTCTAGCTTCCAACTGTTCCTGAGTAGTTATATCTTGTTCAATGGCTGCCCATGACCTTTCAAGTTCGTCCCGGTTATTACCAATTTTAAGGATTATGTCAAAAAGGTTTAAGGCAATATGCGTTTGGTTCAATAGTCCAGGTTCGATATTAGGCTGTGTTGCTGCAGGGACAGTCATGGAGGAACAATAAGAGTATGAAAAGATTTAAAAAGAGATTGAATGTTGTCTCGATTTGGTCGAATAAAAGAGAATTCTACGTTTTAAGAAAAAAATAGAAATGTAGATCGAAGGCTCTTTCCCGTAACTGTATTATATTTTAAATAAAGGTGTGAGATGAGAGAAATACATTTAGCTGCATATAACGCAAGGTTCCTGTTAAAGAGAAAACTCATATATAAACAGAAGAGGAAATTAGTAAGGAAATAACTGACATAGCAAAGAATATATATAGAATTCTGAAAGTGCATATTGGTCTTACACCCACTGATAGCTGGTGCAAAGGAAAGACAATAAACAATTGCAGAAAACCGAAATCCTTTCCTTATAGTAGTGGTCGTACTAAAGTATAACGAAGCACATCAATTATGAATAATAGAATGAAATGAAACATGAAATACAAAGAAACAAACTTGTAACACAGTCTTGACGGAATTGAGAATCTCCAGATTTGCTTATATTAACTTCTCGAATGAAAAAACTCTATTACAAACGACACAAAAATGTCCATCCACTCTTTTTTCTTTCTGTGATATATTTGTACAACTTTACAGATCAGTTAAAATCTCAACGATTTCACAAATTCGGTTACAACCGAGAGGAGCGAATTCACTCCCTTTCTCCTACTCTATTTTCAATTGTTGTCAGGTGCTCGTCTTTGCGCGGATTCAGTGCAAGCACTACTTTTTTTCATAAACTGAGATAGGAGATGCGAAGGTTTCGCTTGACAGCTGGCCTCGACGAAGTAACATTCTCGGGCTAACTGCTGCAACTTGTCTCCCATTTGTGCATCAACGACGTCGAGGGCACTTAATTGTGTGCTAGGTTGGATCAAGTGCTTGTCGACTTGAGTCATGTCTACCTTGTCCATTTGAGAGATATATGCCGAATCTCTCTCATTCTTCTCTTTCAGATCGAGCGAGATATGTTCTACATTCATTTGCATTAATGTTTCTGCGTCACCTCCACTCTCCATACCCAATAGCTCACCATCTATAGCATTAAAGGATTCTTCTAATGAATTGGTTACTTTTTGGGCATGTTCCTTGCCTAGGGTAATGTTATGCTCCCAATCCTTCAACAAAATGTTACCTCTAGTTTTTTCTGAGATGGTGAGTCCGGGAGAACCTGTCGAAACTATGTTGTTCGTAGCTATCACTACCTCCTGAAAGGCGACCTGAGCTGCTTCTGCATTCCTTTCTCTGATAATCATATTCTCGGAAATCTGATGCATCAACAGGAAATCCTCTCGAATCACTCCCACTTTGTCTAGCAGACTCTGTTGTATAGAAGAGATCATGCTCTGAATATCGATCGCTCGGGATTTAAACCCCTCGACATCAATCACCCTGTTTTCAACGACCTCTAACTGAGACTACAGCTCTGTGATCATAGTCCTCTGTTGACCCGACTATATCCGACCATTTTGGATCACTAGGTGTGCTTGCTCCAGCTTGGCTTTGAGCACTTCTATTTCATTTTTGTCGGCCACTCTAGCCTGTTCCATCTCCATGCTAGCCTAACCTTTAGCATTCTCTGTGGCTGTAGCCAATCTAGCCTCGAGGGTCTTGATTAGGCGATTTTTCCTTTTTAGTTGGTTATTCAGCTGCCGAACCGAGAATTGATTTCCCAAAGCATATGCCCCCAATGTTCCAATGATTTCAGTGGCAAGTTGGTCACTTTTCTTGTTCTTGCCATCTATCATGATTTTGTATGTTTTTGCAGTGGAATCTCCTTCTTGATAAAACTCTCGTTTCACTACCGCTTTTCTCTTTTTATCAAAAAAGAACTCATTTGGAGGGAGTTCCTCTGCTCTTATAGGCCTCAGTTCTTCATCAAATATCCATCCCTCACTGACATTTCCTTGTGCAGACTGCAAGGGTGTGACCGAGGTGATGGGCTCTCCTATTTGCTTTGTTGATTCTTTTGGAGTATCGACAGGGTTCCACTCCTTTGGCATACCTGGAGTTTCTCTTTCAGTCTCCGGTATCTCCTTCCTTGGTGGGTCTGGAGTTTTTTCTTCAACCTCCGAATTTTGTTTTCTTGGCGGGTCCAGAGTCTTCTCTTTTCCTTCGGGATTTCTCATTTTCTCCCCTTCCTGTTGTTGTCCGGGGTTAGACATTACGTCTTCATCATCTTCAACATCCTTCTGTTTTGTCTCGGCAATGGCCGAACCTCCCAACACAGCGGGGAGACATCTTCATCTATGTTCCTAGAATTTTAATACAGATGTTGTCTCTTCGGGTGCTAACGATTGGATCCGGGCTAACACTTCTTCATAAGATCTCGCCCCTCGGAAAATGTCATCCAAGAGAGAATTTTCATGTTCGAATCTCTTGAGCCCACAATGAGCCAAATGATTTCTCACAAACTTCTGTGGATCATGTTTCTTAATCTTGATGGAGACCAACCTTAGGTCCTCCAGGGTCGCAGCCTCGGCTTTGGCATGCCCAAAATATAATAAAGAATATGAATTCATTCGAATGGGAAAAGAAGGCCATACCTTCTTTGAGTAACCCTTGAGTTCTTTGCTCACTCCTCCAATTACCGTTTTCCATGCAACCTCTCGACAAGCTGGTTTATCGGGGATGAACAAAGAAAACGCATGAGGGGGAACAGAAGCCCTGAAAAATCTGATATACAAAAACTCTTCCTCCACATACCAATCCACGATGGCACTCAGACCTGTTGCAATGCTGTCCAAGACGCGAGGTGGTGGGTGCCAAAAGATGGTGATATGCAGGGGTACCATCACCCAATTAAAAATATCATATGTGAACTTTCCTGCTTTATTTTCCCACAATTTGTCATGATACTCATGCATGGGTTTTTCTTGGGTTGGATTCCAAGCCCAACTCATCAAGGGGAATGGTGTCATGGAACATACCGTGTCCATGATATATGCTGACATGAAAAAAGAGGACAGTTTCCCACTAGCCTTTTTCTCCCGATACGCTGTGACCCTGTTGGCCAAACTGTCTGAGAGCATCTTTGCCCAATTAAATGAGCAACCTTCTGCGACCCGAAACATGAGAGGCACCCATCCGATGTATAAATGCGATGTGTCTTCTTGCCCAAACAACCAGCATGTCATCATGGCCACATATTTATACTGTGGCTCCAAAGAAGAGATAGAATAAACACCCTAGTCACTTTCTCTGAATTTCGCTGCACGCGAAACCCAATATTTGATCAAACCGGACATGGTTTTGTCATACTGGGTGCACTCTTTCTCTTTGAATTCCTCCAAGAAATCGACACCATATGTATATTCAGACGTAGAAGGTAGCTTGTACATGGTTTGTAGATGCTCGGGCCTAAAAGTCCCGACAGTAACTCGCTGGCTATTCATGATCATCCTGGTAGGTAAGTCTACGTGGTCCAATGCCCACTGGATCATGTCGTAATATGGAAACAACCGTGGCCTGGTTGCTATTTTGTGCATCCCGGATTGGACAATAATCTTGTATTTGGTGTGTAGATCATCTCTTTCGATGTCATCGGAGTCATCTGAGTAATCTACCAATTCTGCTTGCAGAATATTGGACACAAACGACCAATTGGAGATTGATTTGACACTTTGGGGTGAAGTATCGGAGACATTATCTGAGCCCTGTCCCGTGACTTCGAAATTTGCCTTTGCTTCTTTCCGTGGAGCCATGGTCGTAGTTTGCATTTTCTCTCCTTTGATAGAACTGTGTATACATGCAGAAAATAGTTAACTTAGAAACAATGAGCTCCGTATGCTATGAAAACTGCATAATGAAACGTAGCTCTTGCATATATTTGAAAAAATAGTACCTTTCAGATCAAGCCTGTCAATTCGAAATTAGAAATAACTTATGTCGTAAAAAATATGATATTACTCATAGATTTACCTTATCTTCCCATTAATCTCATAAATTTTGGCGGTTTGACAATCAGTCGAAGTATGGAGAGCAAATAGTTACCTCGAGAAATGTGCAAGCCTCGATGCGCGGGACATATCTTTCTTTATTTTAAAATATTCAAACTTAGCAACGTTAATAATTTTCTCGCTTTTCGCTGCATTGTGAATTTCCTTTCAACATTTTGAGTCTTCAACTCGCGAGACTGCGAGGACCGATTTTGGCTTAATTAACAGTAATTGTGATTTGGAGCATCCTTAATTGCATAATCACTTTATTCGCCATATCGCGACTCAGAACTTCGAAGACAAGTTTTTGGGAGATTAGTATGCCGAGTCGCGAAACTGCGAGATGGAAAAAATTAAGGCTCAACTTAGGGGAAGAAAATCTTAGATTAGGCGACTAATTAATCTTGCTATAATTACGTCGCGACTTTGTGAGTCGGGATTTTAGACGCCGTAACTTTCGAAAAGATAGTGCTGAGTGGCGAGACGCCGAGAAAAGATTTAACCATGGTTATCTTTTTGCCTTTAATCCTTGACCAGGGTTATCAAAAAAGTACCTCGTGTTCTCGGCTTTCGGGGCTGTAAAAATAAAAACTTGGGTTTGACAAATGCTGAGGCACGAAACCCCGATGACGAAAAAACATGAGTTAAAATATTTTACCCTAGTTAAATCCTCGGGCGAAAATTGAAAACGACTTCGCTGCTTCATGACTCGGGACGTGTGAACTCAAGGATTAGAGTATCCGACTTGCGAGATCCCGAAATCAAACAAAAAGAGAGAACGTTCTTACAAAAGTGGACTTGTTTTGAGAGAAGAAAAAGCATCACTTCTTATTCGACAAGGTTGCAGAGTTTTTTCAAAGTTTTCGGGGGGAGAAAAATCAAAAAGCTGTCTTTAGATTTCAAGTATCAAACATTGAAAATTGTGAAGGGTAAAAATAAAACAAGGGCGGCTCCAACATAGGCTCCAACTAGGGATCACGCCTTCCTGTGAGGCGGGAAGAACAGTAGACCATGTGCCAATATTGGGTAAATGGATTCAGAAGCTCAAACCTACGAAAAAATTCCAAGGAAAAAGGATCGAAGGGGGAAAAGACTTCGTTTTTTACCTCAAGAAGTTTTTTTTTTTTTTTTTCTAAAAAATCAGATACTTTTTCCAATCACAGCTGTGGTCTCTTTCACAATTTTCCCTTTCCCACTACCAACTTTGGGTAAGTTTTAAGACAGTCGAAACGACCCTAGGAGATTTAACAGATCTTTAGTCTCTCGGCCTGCATCAAAAGAATGAGATTATATATTTAAAATGGGAAGTCTCGTTTGAATTTGGGATGTTGATTAGGTTTTTAGAAATCATTAGTTACCAGAGTAGAGTGATGTTCATGTATAACAGCCTTACAGATATCTCAGACATTCCTTCACTACCAGCGAGCCTGTTCAGTACCCCGATGAAGTTAACTGGCCCCTTTATTTGAATTTCCTTTCACCACTTCGAAAAATATTTATGCATTTAAATGCTAAGACGAGGGCAATCTTTTCTGAATTTCCTTTCATCGTCTTCCTGGACTAGGTGGGGGCAATCATTTCTGAATTTCCTTTCATCACCTATCTTATAATTTACTTTTTGAGCACGAAGATGGGGACAATCAGTTTGTATCAGGGCTGATATCTGTGCAATATTTTGTATCAGAGGTCTGTCAACTCATTTTGATTACTTGGTACCAAGCTTCCTTTGACCTTCACAACACCTTCGTTCTTAGGGAAAAAAGGAAATTAAATTTTTTTAAGGGACATCTCATTTGAGCAAGCTTTGATTCTTCCAACGCTGTTGAAAAACCTAGGAAATTTAAGATAGCTCTAAATGTTCCTTTGTTTAGCAGGAGATCAAGTAGTTGTGAAGAACTGCTTTCCTATCAAGATCTGTTTCGAAACCCCCAAGGTTTAAAACGAAAAACTCATATCCCTTCGCAATGACTCGGAAAGATGATGATTTGCTAAAAGTTAGACCCAGAGATGGACATGATATAAGGCAACGATTTAGTGACTGAAAACACAAAGGGTCAAAACAGTTCAAGACTGGCTTTATAGATATCTTTGGTGACAGTTATTCTGATTGACTATTTTTAGATTTAGTGTATTCATTCAAATCACTTTAACTCGAAAATTATCCAACCAGCAATAATCCTGCTATCTAACGTTTTAACCGACACTGCAATTTGAAAAACGTTACCTTGGTTTACTTTAAAAAGTCTTTTATAACCTGTGTATTTCGAAAGCTCACTTTATCTTTTCTTTTCACTTTCTTTGTGCATTATGAAACTATTTTAGGTATCACCTGGCTTTATGTCGTTCTATTTCTGACCCCGACCTGTAAATTACTTTTCCTGCTAGTTTCATCTACAGCTGGAATCCTGTAAAAAGCAAATACGAATGTTATTGGAAATGTGTCGAGAGTTTAGGAACAAAAAACCGAAAATTAAAAGTAAAAGTTCAAATGAAAATATTCGTATGCACAAAACATGAAATTTATTTATTTACAATTTATTTTTATTTTTTATTGTACAATTGCTATGTCATGTAATGTTTCAGATAGCGCCCATTGACAGGGGCACTAAGGACTTCTTCGTCTATATTTTCCAGAAGAAAAGAATTTTTCCCTTCTGGAGCCGAGACCCTGAATGGTCCATACTAAAGGTGGTCAAACTTGCCATGCTTGGCGGCTTCTTCTCTTCTCGCATCCCATCTTAATACTAAGTCACCTGGGAGGAATTCTCTGTCCTTTGCCTTGAGGTTGAACAATGCTTTCATATCATCTTGGTACTTCTGCATTTTATCATCGACTTCCACTCTATGTTGTTGAACCTCGATCAACTGATTGATTCTCCTGGTTACATGATTTGGTTCTTCGTTTTGATCCTGCCATAAATTCATCACTGGTAACGCTAGGTTTATAGGTAGAACAACATCTGTGCCATAGACCATTTGAAATGGTGAAATGTCGATAGACCTTTTAGTGCTGATGCAGTTGCCCACAATGCGTACTTCAAGTGCACATGCCAGGACCTTTTATTTTCATCCAGTACCTTCTTGATTATGTTTACTAGGCTCTTGTTGGATGATTCGGCCAACCCATTTCCCCGAGGGTAATAAGCAGTGGAATGGACTTGAAGGCCTGGGCATTGTCGGTAACAATCTTTCGGGGACACCCAAATATTGATAAGATATTGTCCTCCAAGAAATCGATTACCACCGAGTCTATTGCCCTTTTGGTTGGAATGGCTTCCACCCACTTAGTAAAATAATCCGTAGCTGTTAGAATCCATTTATGCTGAGCACTGGAATGGGGATTAATTTCCCCTATAAAGTCTAGACCCCATTGTTGAAATGGAGCTTCATCTTTGACTGGAACGAGTGGCAGTGCCGAGAGCTTCTGTTTACCAGCGAATATTTGACATGGGTTGTAGGCACACACTTTGGCATTGACGTTCGAAAATAGTTTCGGCCAATAGTATCTGACCCTCAAGATCTTGTAGGCTGTGGATCTCCATGCGTGGTGTCCTCCATAGACTCCTTCATGAAATTCCTTTATAACCTATGGAGTTTCCGACTCAACCAAACAGACTAGTAGGAACCCGAGTGGATCCTTCCAGTATAGCTGATTTTCGGCGATGCAATATTTTACTGCGTGGAGTTTTAAAGTTCTGCATTTTGCTGATGATAGTCCATATGGGCACTTCAGGTTCAACAAGTAGAACATGATGTCTTTGTACTAGCCCGACGATATGAACTTTTCCTCAATCTTTCTTGGATCTGTCTGGTCATTTGGCTCGCACAGGCGTGTGTCTCCTTCTTCTTCTTGGAGGAAATTAATATCAAGGGCTCTAAGGTTCGATTCGGCCAAGAGTTTGGCCAGCCCCTGCCCCTTTATCAATTTAGTTGGCTTGACTTCCAGATCGAATTCTTGTATTTTAGCGAGCCAACACCCTCGTTTTCTGTCACTATCTGGTTGTACCAATATATCTTTCACAACACTGGTTGGCACGTACGCGATAATTTTTTAGTGCAGTACATAGGTTCTGAATGCTTTTAGCGCTTTCACCATTGCCTATGCCTATTTTTCTATTATGTCATACTTTACTTCTGCGTCTCTAAGTCTCTTGCTAAAAAAACCCGATCGGCCGTTCAAATCCTTCGTCATCCTTTTGCAGGAGCACTGCGGCGATAGTATGCTCAGAGGCAAACGAGAAGATGAGGAAATATTTCAAGTAATCTGGGCTTGCTAACACAGGGGCCTCGCTGATGAATTTTTTGATATGCGCGAACGATGCTTTAGCCTCAGTCGTCCAATTTACTCTACTATCTTTCTTCAACATTCCTGTGATCAATTTGACAATCTCAACAAAATTGGGGATAAATCTTTGTAAAAAACTAATTGTACCTAAGAAAGATTGAATCTCTTTTACGTTTATGAAAATATTTATAGCTTTTATTGCTTCAATCCTATTAGGATCAATTCTGATCCCATCCTTAGACACGATATGTCCCAAAAGCTTACCTTCCCGCATAGCGAAATGTGATTTCTTTGGGTTCAAAGACAGACCATACCTGCGGCATTTTTCAAAAGTCTGTTTTAGATGGGTCAAATGTTCTTCATCGGTTTTAGAGAAAACCGTCAAATCGTCGAGGTAGATGACTACGAACTTGTCTCTTTCTCCTACGAAAGCAATGTCCATAGCACGCTGGAATGTAGCTCCTGCATTCATCAAACCAAACAACATTTTGTCATACATGAATGTACCCCATGGTGTGGTGAAAGCAGTTTTTTCTCTGTCTTTCTCGTTCATGGAGATTTGGTTATACCCAGAGAACCCATCTATCATAGACATTCGATTTGCTCCGACTAGATTTTCTAGGACGTGGTCCATTTTGGGGAGCGGATAATTATCCTTTAGAGAAGACTTATTCAAGTTTCGGAAATCCACACACAGTCTGATTTCTTCATTCTTTTTTTTGACCGGGACCAAATTTGCTACCCAGTCTGAGTACCTCAGAGGTACGATTATTTTAGCATCTAAAATCTTCTTAACTTCCTTTTCAATCAAGGGCAACAAAATGGGGTTAATTTGTCTAAGATTTTTCCTAAACGGCTTGACCCCGGGCTTCAAAGGTATCTTGTGCTTGATTATGTAAGTGTCATACGTTCTAAGCTCATCATAGGACCAGGCGAAAACATCTTTGTACTGTCTGAGTAGGTCTGTGTACTGGACTTTTACTTTGGGAGGAAGGAACTTAGATATATTTACTATCCTGAACTCTTTCTCAGTTCCTATATCGCAGTCTTCCACTTCTTCTAGTTGGGGCTGCAAAGTGGATTTCACAGGTACGTCGTTCTGATCAAAAAGTCTTTCTAAAGGAATTAAGACTTTCGGAATTTGGTTGTTTTTAAGGACCAACATACGATGATCCGCTATTTTTTCTCGAAAGGTTTCAGGATCTTCCCCCTCTTGCATAATCCACATCTGGTCATTTTGATTCTCTTGGTCTGGATGAGTTTCAGAGAACTCACCTACTACTGTAAGAAATTTCTTGATTTGTTCGTCATCTTCGAAAACTTGTCAGTGTCGGATATTGTCTGGTATAGAGGGTTTGTATCTGATTTCAATGTGATATTTCAGTTTGACAGTCGTGGGAGGAGAAAAGGTTGAAGCTACCTTGGCCAATGCGTCAGCATGTAGATTCTCTGTGCGAGGGATAAAATGGACCTTTATAGATGAGAAAAAGTTTTCCATCAAATCCCAAGCACAATTTATGTATGTTCTTAGTCTGGGATGCTTGGCTAGGTACTGTCGGTTCACTTGTCTTACTATCAACTCCGCGTCACCGTATACCTCCAAGTTTTTTATATTTAATTTCTTGGCAGCTTCTAATCCTAAGATCAATGCTTCATACTCACAAACGTTGTTAGTGTAATCTATGTCCCACTACAAACGATAGGAGAAAGGAACAATGAACTTACCTTCCGGTGCTACCAAAAGTATCCCAGCACCAGCTCCCTCGGAAGATGAAGCACCATCAAAATACATTTTCCATATGCCAGTATTACCCTGCTCTTCTGTCAAGGGGCTTAACTCTTCATGCTTTTCATCGGTTTCTTCCAGGAAACCATCCAAACCATCATCAAAAGACAAGATGCAGTTTCCCAGATCTTGGTCAGCTATGTAAATGGGGAAGCCGTGCGGGTTTTGAGGGTCACTGACCGTGTATGCTAATCTTGTTTCCCTGTATAAACGAGTAAACTGACCACCGAACACAGGGATCATGGCATAAGACATGTCTAACTGAAGAGAAACCCCCAATTTGTCTCCCCATGACCTAGATAATAGCATACCATATTTAGGTGGGATATCAGCGATAACCACGTCCATCAGGATACTCTTAACAGGGATTTGTGCCAGGATAACCACCGGATCCTTTATCATTCCCATGCATTTAACCTTCCTGGAATCAAAAGAGTATAGATTCCCATAAGGTTGTGTGATTTGGAGACCTAGCTTCTCCATAATAATTTTGGGCATAACATTATGAGAAGCCCCAGAGTCTATACTACAATTATGCAGCAACTGGTCATGTATGTTCAGGGTGATATAAAAAGGAGCGATGTTGTCCTTGGACCCTTCAAAATGGGGACCAAAGGTGATATTAGGTCTGTCATCTTCTAGGTTTATAACATCAAACTGACTTTCTAGCTCATAGACACCCATCGCTTTGGCAATTTGCTTCCGATAAGCGGGATTTTTTGCTAATTCTACCCAAGGAATCAGTATCTTAATTTTGTTTAACTCATTTTCAAAATTGAAAGATGTGTTTACCTTGTCTGTTTCTTCGGTCGAGACTTTTGAATTTTTTCATTCCGACTTACTTGTATGGATCACTTTATCACTCGTGCTCCTAGTTGAAGATGTAAATTTATCTACTGGTTCTGTTTCTTGTGTTTGAGTTTCAACTTTTTTCACCTCGGACTCTTGAGTGTTTGCTACCTGGGTTTTGCTGCTGGATAACAAGGTCTCTTCCGAAGGAGGTTCATAAGCTTGACCTTTTTGAAGGATTTTCTTAGGTTGATTCGTTGAGGTAGGCTTACTTTTAGATCTTAGGTTGTACTTTGGTTGAAACTCGGCCATTATCATCTCTGTTTCTGGTTGAGATACACAGGGATCAGTGTGATCACCTTCTTCATCCTCATTAGACAATTTTGGGGTGTTCAAATATTTTTCATAGTCTTCACGAGTCAGATACAGCTGCGAACAATCATCTCCGAAATTCGCAACTTCATCTTCCGAATCTCCGAAATCTTGGAAGTCGTTTGCTCCTATAAAATTTTCGTTCTTTAATGGAGCTTGTATTTTTTTTATCTTCGTTCTTTATTTGTCTCTGTTGATTTTGGGGATTTGGGTTTCTCCTGAAGTCCTTTTTATTTGAAGAATCATCTTTAACCTGGTCCAACTCCATCCTAGATATTTTGTTGGACAGTTCTTTAATTACTCGGGCCATATCATCTACTCTATCATCAGTGTATCTATTTGACCCCGAAGGACCCGCTGGTTCTCTATAGCGTCTATTTTCACGGTTGACTGTTTCTAATTTAGCCTTTAATTTACCTGAATCCATCATATTAGATTCTATTTCGATAGCATCATCTTGCATTCTATTTAGGGTGGCTCCTCTTCTTTCTCGCAAAAGTAGTGTGAAATCCGGCTCAAAAGATCCTGCGAAGGTTACTTTGGCTGAGGGTTTGGAGGGTTTAACCGCGGCTGGAATCTTATTACACAGCTTGTTGAATCTCAGAATAAATTCCATGACTGTTTCTGAATTCTTTTTCTTTAGGGACCCAAACTCGATAAGTTAATATAAGTGATCTTTCCGCTCTCCCCATTGTCTGAGGAAAGCATCTTCCAAAGCATCATATGTCCGGATAGAAGCTGCGGGTAGGTTCCGAAACCAAGTTCGGACCTGTCCTTCAAAGGTCTGGACAAGGAGTCTCGAATAGACATCTTCGTGCTCGATACCACAAACATCTGCGAATTGGTCAAATAAATTAATATGCTCAGTTGCGGTTAGATCTCCCTCCCCGGTGAACTTAGGAAGATTTTTGATGTAATTTTCAGGAAAATCATGAAGGGGACGGGAAAAACCAGGGGAGTGTATCTCGCTGATACTTTTGCAAATACTCTGGGAGGGGGGACATGCCCTTGACCTCCACCTCCTCCTGGGGTGCCTCCACCACCTCCTCCGACGGCTGCCATCGATTTGGGTGTAGAAAATGAGTGTGTAACACACTCTTTGGAATCAGGCGAGATCGGGAAGTTCTGTCGAAGAAAAGATGGTATGTCAACTGTCGGTGAACCTTCTAGAGGAACTTTTTCTTTGTGTACGGATGGGAAAGTCAAATGAATCTCACTCCTAACTTAATAGCAGTTTGACGTCAGATCTTTGGTATCAAACAAAGGACTGCGTGAAGTAGAAGGTTCTGAATGGCATTTAGTCTTTAAAGGTGGGTTTTTATTCTTTAAAAAAAAATCGAGATTAGTAACAGGCGTAATCATCTTACCATCCGGGTTATGTCTGCTATTCCTTTTACCGAATGCCAGTTTCTTTTTTCGTGGAGTTGCCAAGTGAAAGATTGAAAAAGCCTTAAAAATGTGTGTACTCTATGTTCACTATCAAGGAGTAGCACTTTCAACGAAATAAATGTCGTTTTCCCAGGGAAAAAGATTTCATAACTTCGTTCCCCGACAATGGTGCCAGAAAGATGTTGTTCCTAAGTCTGTACTTAAGGCTTAAAAGTACAGTGTCAAGGCATCCGAAAGTAGGTGAAAGCTGGTAATGTCAACCTTCGGTAAAGGAAACTAGGGAAGATTTCTACGTTGGCGTTGTCTAGCTTCCAACTATTCCAGAGTAGTTATATCTTGTTCAATGGTTTCCCATGAACTTTCAAGTTCGTCCCAGTTATTAGTAGTTTTAAGGATTATGTCAAAAAGGTTTAAGGAAATATGCGTTTGGTTCGATAGTCTGGGTTCGATATTAGGCTGTGTTGCTGCAGCGACAGTCATGGAGGAACAATAAGAGTATGAAAGGATTTAAAAAGAGATTGAACGCTGTCTCGATTTGGTCGAATAAAAGAGAATTCTACGTTTTAAGAACAAAATAGAAATGCAGATCGAAGGCTCTTTCCCGTAACTGTATTTTATTTTAAATAAAGGTGTGAGATGAGAGAAATACATTTAGCTGCATATAACGCAAGGTTCCTGTTAAAGAGAAAACTCACATATAAACAGAAGAGGAAATTAGTAAGGAAATAACTGACATAGCAAAGAATATATATAGAATTCTGAAAGTGCAGATTGGTCTTACACCCTCTGATAGCTGGTGCAGAGGAAAGACAATAAACAATTGCAGAAAACCAAATCCTTTCGTTATAGTAGTGGTCGTACTAAAGTATAGCGAAGCACATCAATTATGAATAATAGAATGAAATGAAACATGAAATACAAAGAAACAAACTTGTAACACAGTCTTGACAGAATCAAGAATCTCCAGATTTGCTTATTAACTTCTCGAATGCAAAAACTCTATTACAATCGACACAAAAAGGTCCAGCCACTCTTTTTTCTTTCTGTGATATATTTATACAACTTTACAGATCAGTTAGAATCTCAATGGTTTCACAAATTCGGTTACAACCGAGAGGAGCGAATTCACTCCCTTTCTCCTACTCTATTTTCAATTGGTGCCAGGTGCTCGTCTTTGCATGGATTCGGTGCAAGCGCTACATTTTTCCATAAACTGAGATATGAGTTGTGAAGGTTCTGCTTGACAGCTAGCCTCGACAAAGTAACATTCTCGGGCTAACTGCTGCAGCTTGTCTCCCATTTGTGCATCGACGACGTCAAGGGCACTTAATTGTGTGCTGGGTTGGATCAAGTGCTTGTCGACTTGAGTCATGTCTACCCTATCCATTTGAGAGATCTGTGTCGAATCTCCCTCATTATTCTCTTTCATATCAAGCGATATCTGTCAGAAAGATGTTGTTCCTGAGTCTGTACTTAAGGATTAAAAGTACAGTGTCAAAGCATCCGAAAGTAGGTGAAAGCTGGTAACGTCAACCTTTGGTAAAGGAAACTAGGGAAGATTTCTACGTTGGCGTTGTCTAGCTTCCAACTATTCCTGAGTAGTTATATCTTGTTCAATGGTTTCCCATGAACTTTGAAGTTTGTCCCAGTTATTAGCAGTTTTAAGGATTATGTCAAAAAGGTTTAAGGCAATATGTGTTTGGTTCGATAGTCCGGGTTCGATATTAGGCTGTGTTGCTGCAGGGACAGTCATGAAGGAACAGTAAGAGTATGAAAGGATTTAAAAAGAGATTGAATGTTGTCTCGATTTGGTCGAATAAAAGAGAATTCTACATTTTAAGAACAAAATAGAAATGCAGATCGAAGGCTCTTTCCCGTAACTGTATTATATTTTAAATAAAGGTGTGAGATGAGAGAAATACATTTAGCTGCATATAACGCAAGGTTCCTGTTAAAGAGAAAACTCACATATAAACATAAGAGGAAATTAGTAAGGAAATAACTGACATAGAAAAGAATATATATAGAATTCTAAAAGTGCAGATTGGTCTTACACCCGCTGATAGCTGGTTCAGAGGAAAGACAATAAACAATTGCAGAAAATCGAAATCCTTTCGTTATAGTAGTGGTCATACTAAAGTATAATGAAGCACATCAGTTATGAATAATATAATGAAATGAAACATGAAATACAAAGAAACAAACTTGTAACACAGTCTTGACGGAATCGAGAATCTCCAGATTTGCTTATATTAACTTCTCGAATGAAAAAACTCTATTACAATCGACACAAAAAGGTCCAACCACTCTTTTTTCTTTCTATGATATATTTATACAACTTTACAGATCAGTTAGAATCTCAACAGTTTCACAAATTCGGTTACAACCGAGAGGAGCGAATTCACTCCCTTTCTCCTACTCTATTTTCAATTGGTGCCAGGTGCTCATCTTTGCGCGGATTCGATGCAAGCGCTACATTTTTCCATAAACTGAGATATGAGCTGCGAAGGTTCCACTTGATAGCTGGCCTCGACGAAGTAACATTCTTGGGCTAACTACTGCAGCTTGTATCCCATATGTGCATCGACGACGTCGAGGGCACTTAATTATGCGCTGGGTTGGATCAAGTGCTTGTCGACTTGAGTCATGTCTACCTTGTTCATTTGAGAGATATCTGTCGAATCTCTTGCATTCTTCTCTTTCAGATTGAGTGAGATCTGTTCTACATTCATTTGCATTAATGTTTCTGCATTGCCTCCACTTTCCATACCCAACAACTCACCATCTATAGCATTGAAGGCTTCTTCTAATGAATTGGTTACTTTTTGGGGCTGTTCCTTGCCTAGGGTAATGTTATGCTCCCAATCCTTTAACAAAATGTTACCTCTAGTTTGTTCTAAGATGGGGAGTCCGGGAGAAACTGCCGAAACTCTGTTGTTCGTAGCTATCACTGCCTCCTGAAAGGCGACCCGAGCTGCTTCTGCATTCCTTTCTCTGATAATCAGGTTCTCGGAAATCTGATGCATCAATAGGCAATCCTCTTGAATCACTCCCACTTTGTCTAGCAGACTCTGTTGTATAGAAGAGATCCTGCTCCGAATATCGATCGCTCGAGATTTAAAACCCTCGACATCAATCACCCTATTTTCAGCGACCTCTAACTGAGCCTGCAGCTCTGTGATCATAGTTCTCTGTTGACCCATATGTATCTGACCATCTCGGATCACTAGGTGTGCTTGCTCCATCTTGGCTTTGAGCACTTCTATTTAATTTTTGTCGGCCACTCTAGCCTATTCCATCTCCATGCTGGCCTGACCTTTAGCATTCTCTGTGGCTGTAGCCAATCTAGCCTCAAGGGTCATGATTAGGCGATTTTTCCTTTTTAGTTGGTTATTCAACTGCCCAACCGAGAATTGATTTGCCGAAGCGTATGCCCCCAGTGTTCCAACGATTTCAGTGGCAAGTTGGTCACTTTTCTTGTTCTTTCCATCTGTCATGATTTTGTATTTTTTTGCAATGGACTCTCCTTCTTGATAAAACTCTCGTTTCACTACCTCTTTTCTCTTTTTATCAAAAAAGAACTCATTTGGAGGGAGTTCCTCTGCTCTTATAGGCCTTAGTTCTTCATCAAATATCCATCCCTCGCTGACATTTCCCTGTGTCGACTGCAAGGGTGTGACCGAGGTGATGGGCTCTCCTATTTGCTTTGTCGATTCTTTTGGAGTATCGATAGGGTTCTGCTCCTTTGGCGTACCTGGAGTTTCTCTTTCAGTCTCCGGTATCTGCTTCCTCGGTGGGTCTGGATTTTTTTCTTCAACCTCCGAATTCTATTTTCTTGGCGGGTTCGGAGTCTTCTCTTTTGTTTCAGGATTGCTCATTTGCTCCCCTTCCTGCTATTGTCTAGGGTTAGACATTACGTCTGCAGCATCTTCATCATCCTTTTGTTTTGTCTTGGCAATGGTCGAACCTCCCAACACAGCGGGGAGACATCTTCGTCTATGTTCCTGGAATTTTAATACAGATGTTATGTCTTCAGGTGCTAACGATTGGATCCGGGCTAGCACTTCTTCATAAGATCTCGCCCCTCGGAAAATGTTGTCTGAGGGAGAATTTTCATGTTCGAATCTCTTGAGCCCACAATGATCCAAATGATTGCTCACAACCTTCTGTGGATCATGTTTCTTAATCTCGATGGAGACCAACCTTAGGTCCTCCAGGGCAGCAGCCTCAGCTTTGGCATGCCCGAAATCTAATAAAGAATATGAATTCATTCGAATGGGAAAAGAAGGCCATACCTTCTTTGAGTAACCCTTGAGTTCTTTGCTCACTCCTCCAATTACCATTTTCCATGCAACCTCTCGACAAGACAGTTTATTGGGGATGAACAAAGGCAGCGCATGAGGGGGAAGAGAAGCCCCGAAAACTCTGATATACGAAAACACTGCCTCCACATACCAATCCACGATGCCACTTAGACCTGTTGCAATGCTATCCGAGACGCGAGGTGGTGGGTGCCCAAAGATGGTGATATGCAGGGGTACCATCACCCAATTAAAAATCTCATATGTGAACTTTCCTGCTTTATTTTCCCACAATTTGTCATGATACTCATGCACGGGTTTTTCATAGGTTGGATTCCAAGCCCAACTCATCAAGGGGAATGGTGTCATGGAACATACCGCGTCCATGATATATGCTAACATGAAAAACGAGGATGGTTTCCCACTAGCCTTTTGCTCCCGATACGCTGTGACCCTGTTGGCCAAACTGTCTGAGAGCATATTTGCCCAATTAAATGAGCAACCTTCTGCGACTCGAAACATGAGAGGCACCCATCCGATGTATAAATGAGATGTGTCTTCTCGCCCAAACATCCAGCATGTCATCATGGCCACATATTTATACTGTGGCTCCAAAGAAGAGATAGAATAAACGCCCTGGTCACTTGCTCTGAATTTCGCTGCGCGCGAAACCCAATCTTTGATCAAACCGGACATGGTTTTGTCGTACTGGGTGCACTCTTTCTCTTTGAATTCCTCCAGGAAATCAGAACCACATGAATATTCAGACGTAGAAGGTAGCTTGTACATGGTTTGTAGATGCTCGGGCCTAAAAGTCCAGACAGTAACTCGCTGGTTGTTCATGATCGTCCTGGTAGGTAAGTCTATGTGGTCCAACGCCCACCAGATCATGTCGTAATACGGAAGCAACCGTGGTCTGGTTGCTACTTTGTGCATCCCGGATTGGACGATAATCTTGTATTTGGTGTGTAGATCATCTCTTTCGATGTCGTTAGAGTCCTCTGAGTAATCTACCAATTCTTCTTGCAGAATATTGGACACAAACGACCAGTCAGAGATTGATTCGACACTTCAGGGTGAAGTATCGGAGACATTATCTGAGCCCTGTCCTGTGACTTCGACATTTGCCTTTGCTGCTTTCCGCAGAGCCATGGCTGCAGTTTGTGTTTTCGCTCTCCTTTGATAGAACTACGTATACATGCAAAAAATAGTGAACTCATAAACAATGAGCTCCGTATGCTATGAAAAATGCATAATGAAACGTAGCTCTTGCATATATTTGAAAAAACAGTACCTTTCAGATCAAGCCTGTCAATTCGAAATTAGAAATAACTTATGTCATAAAAAATCCGATCTTACTCATAGATTTACCTTATATTCCCATTAATGTCATAAATTTTGGCGGTTTGACAGTCAGTCGGAGTATGGAGAGCAAATAGTTACCTCGGGAAATGTGCAAGCCTCGATGCATGGGACATATCTTGCTTTATTTTAAAATATTCAAACTTAGCAACGTTAATAATTTTCTCACTTTTCGCTGCATTGTGGATTTCCTTTCAACATTTTGAGTCTTCAACTCGCGAGACTGCGAGGACCGATTTTTGCTTAATTAATAGTAATTGCGATTTGGAGCATCCTTAATTGCATAATCACTTTATTCACCATATCGTGACTCAGAACTTCGAAGACAAGTTTTTGGGAGATTAGTATGCCGAGTCGCGAAACCGCGAGATGGCGAAAATTAAGGCTCAACTTAGGGGAAGAAAATCTTAGATTAGGCGACTAATTAATCTTGCTATAATTACGTCGCAACTTCGTGAGTCGATATTTTAGACGTCGTAACTTTCGAAAAGATAGTGCTGAGTGGCGAGACGCCGAGAACAGATTTAACCATGGTTAGCTTTTTGCCTTTAATCCTTGACCAGGGTTATCAAAAAAGTACCTCATGTTCTTGGCTTTCGGGGCTGTAAAAATAAAAACTTGGGTTTGACGAACGCCGAGGCGCGAAACCCTGATGATGACAAAACATGAGTTAAAAGCTTTTACCCTAGTTAAAGCCTCGGGCGAAAATTGAAAACGACTTCGCCGCTTCATGACTCGGGACGTGTGAACTCAAGGATTAGAGTATCCGACTTTCGATATCCCGAAATCAAACAAAAAGAGCGAACGTTCTTACAAAAGTGGACTTGTTTTGAGAGCAGAAAAGCATCGCTGCTTATTCGACAAGGTTGCAGATTTTTTTCAAAGTTTTCGGGGGGAGAAAAATCAAAAGGTTGTCTTGAGATTTCAAGTATCAAACATTCAAAATTGTGAAGGGTAAAAATAAAATAAGGGCGGCTCCAACATAGGCTCCAACTAGGGATCATGCCTTCCTGTGAGGCGAGAAGAACAGTAGACCACGTGCCAATATTGGGTAAATGGAGTGAGAAGCTCAAACCTGTGGAAACATTCCAAGGAAAAAGGATCGAAGGGGGAAAAGACTTCATTTTTTACCTCGAGAAGTTTTGATTTGATAGATGAAGTAGAATTGGATGTAGTACCACTGGATGTATATGGAGTAGTGTTTGGAAGCCCCTACATGTATATGAGGGATGTTGTCTTCATTTAGAGAGACAAGAAAGACCACCTAATCAAGGATGGGAAATACTTCATCATCAATGTGCACAAAGGAAAATAATAAATTTCACTAGTAAGTTCTAATCAAGATAAGAAATTAATTAGTTCTAACAAAAAATAAGTTTTAATTTTCCTAAGGGAAAATCAGTCTAGTGAAGAGTCATTAAAAGTAAATACATCCATGGAGCGATGTACTAAGTTGCATAAACATGAACTGGAGGAGTTTATAAAGGAACAAAGGGGAGTGTTCCAGGAGAATAACAGGCTACCACCTAAGAGGGAAGTGGAGCATACAATCCAATTATTTCCATAATCCCCCTTGTCGAATATTGGACTGTATAGACAGTCCATTCTGGAAGAAAAGGAAGTAACAAAAAAATTGCAATAGTTGTTGGAATAGGGTGTGATTCGACCAAGTATCTCACCTTGTGGGTCACCCATCATAATTGTTTCCAAGAAGTATGGGACTTGGAGAATGTGTATCAATTACAGAGAATTGCAAAATATTACATTGAAGAATCAATACCCTTTTCCTATCATCAATGATTTGTTGGATCAGCTAAAATATGCCAAGTTCTTCACTAATATTGATTTGAAATTAGGATATGACCAAGTACAAATCAAAGAAGAATATACCTGGAAGATTTCCTTAAGGAAAATACAAGGTTTGTATGACTGATTGGTTATGCCATTCAATTTATGCAACAAACCAACTACATTTATGAGACTAATGAATGATGTTTTACACCCTTATCTATATTCATTTGTTATTGTCTAATGGGATGATATACTAGTTTATAGTTTTACCTAGAGCATCTCACATCTTATATAGCTGTTAGAGACCCCGAAGAAGCACCAGTTGTTTCCAAATCTCAATTTATATGAGTTTTCTCAGTAGTACTTGGTGTATATGGGGTTTTTGATCAATGGAGGTGATCTCAATATATATCCTTCCAAGATGGAGGCCATAATGAAATGGCCAATTCCTACAAATTGTATAGAAGTAAGGAGATTTATTGGGGCATCAAAGTACTTGTGAAAGTTCATAACTTATTTTTTAGTAGTAGCTACACCACTCCATATAATAACAATTGGAAGTAAGAGTTTCCAGTGGGGGAAGAATCAACAGAAGGAATTTGATGAGATGAAAAGAAATATCATTCAATCAACAATGCTCATGCTACCGAACTTGTAGAAGCACTTCAAAGTGGAGACAAATGAAAGTGGGTATGACATGGGAGCAATCCTGATGCAAGGAGGAAGAAATGTCTTCTATCATTATGAATTATTTCATGGGGAGGTCCTCAAATACCCTACCTATGACAAGGAGATCTATTCCTGAGTACAAGTTGTCAAAAAGTGGAAGCACTATTTGATTAGAAAGGAGACAATCATCCACACATATCACCAACAACTCCAACATTTGTAGGCCTAGAGTAAGTTACAACAAATCGGGCACTACAAATAGATGGGGTTCTTACAATTGGTTCATTTGGTCATCAAGTATAAGAATGGTAGAAAAATAAAGTTGACAGACATGATTTCATGGCCAACCACATCCAATATTGTAGCATTAGGAACTCTAATGCACATGTATCCTTTTACCCATAATGCATACAAAGAGTCATACATAGATGATGAGGAATTCAAGGAGGTGTTTCAACAACTACAGGGACAAATTCATGTAGAAGAAGGTGACAACAAGGCTGAATATCATTTCTAGGATGGTCTACTATACAAGATTGACAAGATTTTTATTCCTAAAGGTGAATTATTGCAGCTTATTAGAGAGGCTGACACCTCCAAGGTTGCAGGAAATTTTGGTATTGGAATGAAAATTTTCAACTTACAAAGGTGTGTGTATTGGCCTAGAATGCAAGAATATGTAGCATGATATATTAGAGGATGCATACTTTGTTGTACTAGCAAGCCCAATAATAGGAAGAAATGTCTATACCATCCCTTATTAGTACCCATTAGACATTGGGAAAGCATTTTCATGGGGTAGTTTGGTTATGGCCATAGGTATTAATACAACTACCTTGAGTTTTGATTATGTGGTCTCATCCTTGTTGTCGGAGGAGATGATATGGAAGAACATGGAAGGACAGAAAAAATATTCATTATTTGCAAGAGGATGCTCCCATAAAATAAATATATATAAGTCCTCAAGTGGGAGATCTAGGTCTAAGGGTAGATCTGAATCTCCCAGAAATTTTGTAAAGGTATGTTGGAGACGTGAGAAAGTAGGGCACTTCAAGAAGAAATTTAGATCCAAAAACATTAATAAAGTGAAGGGATCTAAAGGTTCTCCCTCTACAGAAGAAAATACCTCCAAGGAATAAGGAGGGGATGTGTACTTGGCTTCTTCAAGAACACATGCAGATCATGACGTATGGTTGGTTGACTCAGGTGCATCCTTTCATATTCATGACTCCCCACAGGGAGTGGTTCTGTGAATATGAAAGGTATGATGGAGGTAATGTTTTCCTAGGTGATGACTCGAAAACCAAAATCATAGGATGAGGAAAATTCAAACTGAGGCTCATATATGGAAGGATTAGAACACTTTCTAGTGTTCTTCACATCCCAGGATTGGCCAAAATTTTGATTTTTGTAATAAAAATGGATGATGTAGGGGTAAAAATAGTATTTGAAAAAAAAACCTGCAATATGGTTCGAGGAGTAATGGTGTTGCTGAAGGGAGTTCATATTGGAACTCTATATAAGATGCAAGGAAACACTATTAGTAATGGGTGTAATAGTTCCATTGTTCCTAATATTGGAGCAGAAGAAGAAAAAAATCCTACAGTCTTTGGAGAAAATGTTATGTTGTGGCATCAAAGGCTGGGGCATATTGGAGAGAAGGTTCTTTGACTACTACGTGGTAAAGGTATGGTTGAAGGTATGTCTAACTTCTCTTTGTATTTTGATTTTTTTGAACATTGTATATATGGGAAGAAAAATCGGGTAAGATTCCCCTCTGGTGCAATGAGGGAAGAAGGAATTTTACAGCTAGAACACTGTGATGTGTTTGGACTTGTGTCGGTTCCATCATTCAGAAAATCTGTGTACTGTGTCTCATTTATAGATGAATTATCGAGGAATACTTGGATATATTTCCTCTGGAATAAATATGAAGTCTTTGACAGGTTTAAAGAGTTTAAGGCTCTCGTTGAGAATCAAACAAAGAAAACAATTAAGGTGGTAAGGATAGATAATGGTGGAGAGTTCCGCGGGAATGAATTTGAAGATTTATGTGATAAGTGCGATATAGAAAGGCATAAGACTACCCATATACACCTCAAAAAAATGGATTTGCAGAAAGGATGAACAAGACGCTAATGGAAAAATCAAGGTGCATGATCAGTGGTGTCGGGTTAGGGAAATAATTTTGGGTAGAGGCAATGGTTATTACTTGTTACCTGGTCAATTGATCACCCTCATCAACACTAGATGAAATCACTCCACATGGGGTATGGATTGATAAGAAACCCTCTCTCACAAATCTCAGGGTATTTGGTTGTGAGGCTTATGTTCATGTTCCAAAGGAAAATAGGAGTAAGATAGATAAGAAGGTTGAAAAGTGTATCTTTATTGGGTATAAAGATGGTCTCAAAGGATATGAGATTTGGAACCCTGAAACTAAGAAGGTTGTGTATATTCGAGATGTGGTATTTATAGAAATGAAATATGTTGTCAAACATGAAGTCCTACCATGTAAGGAAGAACCAGAGAAAATAGAGTTCGATCCAAAGGATGATGAATCATACTCTACAGAAGAACAAGAATCAGAAGAATAAGACCCTCATACTCCAGTATTGAGGAGATCGATGTGGGAAAAAGGGCTACCAGAAAGGTATACTACACTTGATTTCCATTCAAATTTTACTTTGTATATTACTGATGATGATCCTAGAGCTGTTAGGGAGGAAGTGGATTCAGAGAATGGAAAACTCTAGAAAACGGCCATGGTTGAAGAAATGGAAGCCTTGGATAAGAATGAGGCTTGGAATCTATTGGAGTTGTCGACTGGAAGAAATCCCATTGGAAGAAAATGGGTATTTAAAACGAAGCTGAATGTAGAAGGAAAAGTGGAGAAATACAAATCTCGATTAGTAGAAAAAATGTTATTCCCAGGTTGAGGGAATTGATTTTGGTGAGATTTTTTCTCATGTTGCGAAGTTAACATCTATTAGATTTTTTTATCTGTTGTTGTTGCGTTTGATTTTGAAGTAGAAAAGATATATGTGAAGACAAAATTCCTACATGGGGATCTGGAAGAATAAATCTACATGAAGCAACCAAAAGACTTTGCTATGAAGGGAAAGAAGGAGCTGGTATGCAAGCTGAAAAAGTACCTATATGGATTAAAACAGACACCAAGGATGTGGTATAAAAAATTTGATACTTATATGTTGGGACTTGGATTCACAAGAAGCAAATAGAATCACTAGGTGTATTTGGTGTAGCTTTTGAGGGGTTTCAATCAAAATCATTTGAAGGCCTCAGATGAAAATCTGATCTATACACATCACTCTTATAACAAATCAGTCCACACTTCTATTGGTAGGTCTCCTTTTGAAACTTGATTTGAGTATTTGCAACCTTCACCCTTAGATGTTGTATATGGACAACAAAACAGAGTGAGAAAACAAAATGTTGATAAGATCATGCAGATCCATTTGCAAGTACAAGATACACTGAAGAAGTCATAGGAAAAGTACAAGGATAGACATGACCAACATAAAATTGAGAGAACATTTAGAGTGGGAGACATAGTATGTTTACAACTAAATAAGGAAAGGCTACAAGGCACTGGTAAGAAGATCAAATATCTATAGTATAGTCCTCTTGAGGTATTGGAAAAGGTGGGAGACAACTCCTAGAAACTCATTCTACCCCCTTACATGTGTATTTACCAAGTAGTGAATGTGGAGAATCTTAAATTCTATGAGCCCGCCATGTTGGATTAGGAAGAGGAGAAGGTACTACCTTCCATAGAGGATTTAGCATGAGATTCTCAAGTAGAGTTGAAAGAGGACACAATTTTGCAGACACGGTCCAAAACTACAATATAGGGGTAGCATGACCTTTGGTAGGTTAAATGGAAAGGACAAATTCGAGGAAAAGCAAAGTGGTACTCTAGGGAGAAGGTAGAGGAAAAATTTCCTCAACTCATTCAGTGAATATTTTTGGGACCAAAATCATCCCTAAATGGGGAGGTATGATTTGGATTGGATCATTATATTAATTTTCATATATCTCGATGCTTTCAGAGTGGAAAAAATTGGATGAGTATGCTTGCAGGTTCATTTTAGTGGAAGGTCCCAGTTTGGAAAATTGGGGTCTTGAACCTTCCCATGCCATTTTGAGGCATTAAACAACGTTCTTTTGGGTTATGGTGTCCAAAACTTATGCCCACCCCTTGACAATGTCCTACACTGTGAGACCTTTCCAACAATGCAAACTATTTTTCAATCAGAGTTCGTATGAAAAATTTGTGCCTATCGTGTTGACTACCATGGTACTAGAGGATGCCACATCAACCCCCACTACTCATGCATATAGAGCTAGTCACATCAGAAATTTCAAGAAGATTCTAGAAGTTTCAAAACCATACCACAATTAAGGGTTGAGGAAGTAAGAAATCGACCCCTAGATGGCTATTGGGATACATTAAATATCGGGCCACTAGGGGGAGAAGGGGTTCCATTCTATGTTATTGTATTTTGTTCCATAGCAGAGAAAAACAACTGGGAGTGGGAAATTAGAGATAAAAATAGAGGGGGTTAATGTTTTGTAGCAACTTAATAGGACATAGGTCTCAGGTAGCTCCATAGAGAATGCCTTCTCCTTTTTACTTGCAATATTTCCATACTAGAGAAAAGAGAGCAGAGAAGTCTCGCCTTCTAGTTGGGTTTTCTCTCATAAGGATTTCTCAAAGAAAATCTTTGTGTTATGTTGTGTATGGTGTGTGATTGTACTTTATTGTTCTCTATCTTCCGTATTTTATTTATTTCATGCATAAGTAGAAAACCAGTAACTAAGTGTTATGGAATCTAAAGGAATTTAACCTTCATAATGTAGATTTTCAATTTTATTTTTCAGATATGTTGACGAACTATTAAAAGGAATATCCACAACATTTTATACATCAACATGTGTGTGTGTGTGTGTGTGTGTGTGTGTGCATTCATGTATGTATATGTTTTCTAAGGAAAATCTTGTGGGATCCCCCCCTGCTCCCAAAATATCCTAATGGAGGATGTCTCAACTACTAGACACAATAGTAACAAATAACCTCAAGGGACACTACTAGATTTCAACATTTGATATAGGACTTCCCCGCTGACAACATGCCTTTGGTATAAGGTTTAACTAAATTACCTCTCTCTATATGTGTGTGTGTGTGTGTGTGTGTGTGTGTGTGTGTGTGTGTGAATTGAAGATTTTTTAATATCTTTTAAGTACTTAAAGGCTTACATTTCAATTTTTTTAATCCCCATCAATACCTCTTAGATCCAAAATTAAAATAGATAAATATTTTGATTATTAAAAATTATGAGAAAAACCATTAAAAACAAATTTGAAATCCATTAGCGTTACATGGCCTATAGTTATGTTGATTGCTTATTCTCATAAAAGTATATTTAATTATTAATTTAATAAAAAAAAAAGATTTTATTTAAGTGATAATAAAGTGCTAGTTAGGTGTGGCAAGTGTGGCGGTTAGGGTTGGGGCCACTATACTCAACCCTAAAGGATAAATTCAAATGGAATTTGATTGGGGCTTGATTGGGCATGTCATCAAACAATGAATTTGAGGCTTGAGATGTCTATTAATGATTCAACCCCTTGAAAGGGAGAGGAGAGTATTAGATCATGGTAATTGGTTATTCTACCATCATTATCGATTCTTTAGTGCAACAACTTCTTACAAGAGTCATCATGATCTCACTTATTACTCAAAGAAAATTATAATTAAACCAAGGTGTTGCAAAGTTCTTCTACTTCCAAGTGTTGTGAAGGAAAAATGGGGTGTTCGATTGACAAGTGAATCAGGGTGCACTATTTAAATAAGGTTTTCTAGTGATAAATGGTGAGGTGCCAACCTTCACATCCCTCCCATGATGTTATGATATTGATGATAGATTACTACCTGAGAAACAACCATCTCAATAATCCATTCAGTAGCATGAGGTGGGATCATTCATGTGGATTTTTAAGGAGGGATGTTGGGAATCCTTTGATGCATTTGATCCTTATCTCATCTCCAACCCCCTTTTAGAAATAATAGAAGGGACCTAGGACTATGGGGTTGGTATCATCTAGATTATAGAGATTTTTCCTTTAGCCTAATGCTCTCCTTTGTTTGCAAATATGTCATTTCCATTGTAGGAATCATTGATATGTTCTATGTAATCTAAAGGAGGTACAGATTAGTCTAAGTCATTACAAGAGAGAGAGATGGTTAGGGAAGAAAATACTATGGTCATATCTACTATCAAATGGAGTTGATGGAAAGATGAATTGGAGTGGAAATCGAAGGTGGACAATAGGGCTAGCAACAATTATGTCGTGGAATTGACAACACAATTGCTAGAGCTTAAAGAGTTAGAGAAGGAATTCTATGGTTACCTCTTTCTAGTAGTATTTGGAGTTGAATGTTAGGTTGGGGGAGTTGAATTATTTGCTTAACGTGGTCATATCCCACTTTCAACTTTCACGAGAAGTGGTTTTCCCTCTGTCCCATCTGATTTCTATGTCTGAGGACACCATGGCGAGTTGATCCGAAATGGAGGGAAACAAAAATTAATGGTTGTAAAACTCAATACTCACAAGAAATTCGACAATCAATGATGGTTGAAAATGAAAAAAAAAATACAATGCAAGCATTAAAAAAAATAAATGAAAGAAAATGAAATAGGACAAAACATTGAGGAATGGGAAATGAAAGAACAAGGATGCTTGGGCTTCCCATTTCCCCATCTCTACCTTATCTTGTTGTAGATCAACCCACAAAGACACTTTTTGGTCGATAGGTGAGGATGCACAAGAGGACTAATTGTGCAAAATGTTAAATGGAACATGAGCATATAGCCTACATTGTAACATGAGAATGTTGAAATAAACCATTTGAAGTTGGTTTCCCATTTGGTTTCCAAGGTATACACAATGTCCATTATGTCATGAATTTATTTGTGATTTCTCTATGATTGTTGTGTAAATTATGAGTGAGAGCATTATTGTTCCCAATTTGTATTCTAATAGATTCATATAATGAAGTTACAGGGCATATTGGCAAAAAATATAGCTCAAAAATCAATTTCTCTTAGCATTTTGTGGATGACAATAGCTATACAAATACCACTATCCATTCCTATGTGAGCATTAAGATCAATGGCTAAACTTCTAATTTTATCCCTCACTACAATAATTATTCCATTCCTTCGATATCATTGGCATTCCCATGTTTGTTTACTTCCATAAATACTTTATCTATTGATTCAATACATGGGTGCTGAAACCTATAGAAGTAGAGTCTTTCTCACTGTGTATCTAGTGTGACTATTTAAGTTATTTTAATAGCCAATCTACTCCCTGTAGAGTGTGCATGTGATGGGGTCACATGTACTCTTTGTTGGGTAATGGTGCTTTTGAGTCAAATCATTCCATTATCCATTCATACAAGACACAGGTCTTCACTCTATAAACCTGTGACATAACACCTTCATTCATGGCATATTAAAGAATACCCCTAATTTCACTAGATATTGAAAAATATCTACCAAAATCCTTTTGTTAAACCCCCCTCCTAATACGTCTTTCCAATAAAAGAAACCCCTAATTTTACTAGATACCCCTTTTTATACCCCCCAATACCTATAAACCCCTTCAGATCCCACATCCCCCCTATACTTGCAATATATTGACTTTAATTTTCACAATTTAAAAACACCCTTTATGAATGAAC
>JZKD02S1609471.1:149484-162126 GCA_000966675.3 Picea glauca | reverse complement strand
TAGTTTTGGATTAGTCAACAACCCTAACTTGAAGTAATCATAACTTTGTACCTGTAATGTATAAATATCTGAAACTGATACACAATGTTCTTCAATGTGTTTTGTGCAATTCCTCTAGGTGTCACTACTTGGAACCTCTCAGAAAAGGATTTATAGAAAAAATGGCATACCTTGTTGAATTCCATCTTATTCTAGAGAGCAACATTGTAGAGAGTGTCCCGCATATAATATTTGTTGAATTGATTCGAAAATGTTACAAATTATACTACATACTATACCCTAACCAACACCTTTTGTTTCACTAAATTTGGATTTGTTATGAATAAGTTATGACGTTTTTACCCGAAACACCTTCTTTTGACTAGTTTCAGGACTAGCCACAAACCCTATTTTCCACAGAGTGTAACTCCAAAAATACAATGACCCACAAGATGAATGTTTTACCACATATACTTGGATATGTTTTCTCAATGGCATAGAAATTTCACGGCCTGAATCATTATATAAAAAAAAATTGTAGTGAAAATGGTGAGATGACCTGTAAATAACATACCTTAGAAAGCACCATCAAAAGAATTTATCTTTCCTTGCATTTCGGCCTTTTTTTCTTCACCTTCCCTCAGAATTTCAGCTTATATATCCTTGGTTACCTCAGACACCTATAGATATTAAATATGCTCAAGTGTGATTAAAATGAGAGAGCCTTGTCTCTTATTTATACTCTCCAAGGAGCTTCCTTAAAAACATCTTCTAGGTCACTTGACCCCACTTTCCTTATTTTAGGGTTAACCCACTTCTAATTTCTCCATTAAATTTATTATTGAAACAATTTATTTTGTATTCACTTTGAATTATAATACACTCATTAATTCACTTTATTATTTACCTTTTAAAATCTCTTAAACCCCTTTGACTACTGTAATGACCATTCTTAAATAAATGTAAAGGATTATTAATTATAATTAAATTGATAATCTGATTGTCCCAAGATGTTAGCTAAACAATAATTATTTCTTATATAATATTAAATAATTAATTATCATTAATTATTTGTTCATAATTGTCAATGGTTAATTAATTATTAATCAACTCTCTAATTATGTGAGTAAAGAATTAATGGGGTTAATAATTTAATTTATTAAAACTTACGTATATGAAGGGGATAACAAACATTAAATAAAAGGATAAGAAACATTAAATAAAAGGGACAAGACATTAAATAAGAGGATAAGGTAATGAATGTAGGGATAAGGAATTTAATGAAAGGAAGAGTCGGTGAAGGGGGATATGATGGGGGGAGAGCCTTACGGTAGAGGGCATTCTTTTGGGAGGAGGATTTTGATTTTGGGGGGAAGCATTTTGGAGGGGGATGAGAGCACTGGTTTCTGGGCATGGATTTTCTGGTTCTATGGGATAGTTTTGCAGACTGTGAGCATCATTGCATGGGGCATCGGGTTGCTCAGGGTTTTGGGCATGGGGGCCAGGATTCCTTTCGGTTTCCTGGAACTAGGGAGCCGAACAAGCTTCTCCTAGCTGGCTGGGAGGATAGTTGGTTTGGGCAGTGTTGGTCAGTGCATCAGGCTAGGCAAGACAACAGCAAGGAAATAGGGAAGGGACAGCCATATCGACAGGAATTAGCATCAGAAACAAGTATTTATTTGTGATTTGTTGAGTTATTTCCATGCAGTAGATAGATTTTAACTTATGCAGAATATTTATGCTTTTGAAGTGAATGAATAATTTACGTAAGGCAATTATATGTTAATTGAATTAAAATTTTGTATTTAATTAAGCCGGGTCTCTACAATTGGTATCAGAGCGTCTTAGTTTGAAATCTGGGCCTATGGGCCAAGTTCCCAGCTCTAACTCCAGCTACGCTTAACCTGCAAACAAAACACATAAATTTTGAAACAAATATAACAGTAATGTTGTAAACGACATAGATCAGACTAACAATACATATATGAAGAAAAATTGATTATTATTTAGTACTGAGTTGGTTGTTACAAACAATAAACACTGAAAACACCCACAATTCCTTCCTATTACCACAACAAACAATGGTTGAATATGTAAATTGAATGTGACATCTTAGCAATGAGGAATTCTGAGCTTGACCAGTGCACTTTCCTCCTGTTTAAATGACAGAGTATTTCTATTGTTTTACTACTAAAAATAAATAAATAACTAAATATTATTTTCTAACTGCATTGAATGTGTTTTTTTCATTTAATCAATTACAAAGGCATAAAAATATTAAAGAAAATTTTAATAATAAAATATGACATAATAAAAAAGTCATCCCATGCGCTTCCTTTTGTCTATTTGTATCATTATATACATTGAACCCTTACATTATAAATGAGAAACATGGAACTGTCACAATCCTCGACATCGAGTCATGAAAGAGGTGAAGGGGGAAACACAGGTTGTGGAGGGAGAGATAAAAGAAACCGCAAGCCCAACAATGTAATTACATCATCTTAACATGTAAATTGACTTTTTGTAGCCAAACTCTACGGGCAAATTGCAACATTATAATAACTCCCTTCCCTAATACTTTTTTTTTATTATGTTCTTAACGTCGTTTTCAAAATTACAATATATATTTTGTATGGCGTTCTGGGACAATCACTGAGCGCACATGCTTCATTGAGCGCACATGCTTCTTGGGTAAATTTGGCGATGGAATTGATGAAGAGCACAAGAAGGAAAAAGAAGGAAAAACAAAGTGAAGGTAAGAGACATGGAGCTGTGAGGTTGGGGGCACTAGTGTGGGGCACCTCGAGATGAGGCAAGGAGAAATGACAATGGGAGACGACTTGATGTGATATAACGACAAGTATGGACGGTGTATGAGGTAGAGTTGTGAGACTCTTCCATTCTATGTAACTCTGACAATGGTGCCCTCTTTGTAAAGCTTTCTTTTTGTTTCACAATATAAATAAAACAAATTCGGGTATTAGACATTATTGGTGTCACTCGCACTACATATCTATCTCTTATGTTTCACATGTTTTCTATTGTAAGCCAAATTGACTAAGTGTTAAACAAAGTTAGCAAATGTCTAAGTATACAATTGAGTTGCATAGAGTAAGGATGTGACTCGTTAGTAGCCTAGAACATAGTATAGGTATGATCTAGGTCAAGAAGTGTAGTTTGGGTGAAGTATTCTTGGTTGAGTCAAGTTGCCAAGGGAGAACCATCACAGTGTCACACATCCACGAGAAGGGACCAAGGTTGAACTTGAGCATGCCTCTTGGGGTTGTGAAAGATGGTATTAGAGAAGTTTCACAACAAAGGGTTTTGTAGAAACACAACACACAGTATGACAAGCTTCACACAGTCCAGAAGTGGGGCGACCCTGGGGGGTGTGACTCCTTGGACAAAGTCGGATGAAGTCATGTGATGGAAGAAGGTCAGAAATGACTCAAGGAAGGTCGAGTCAATTGTTCCACCACAACCCGAGGCAGAAGAGTCTTGGTTTGAGTAGCAAACCGGGATCTACGGGGACTTGCAATGAAACACTTTTGAACCAACTGGTGGCCCAAGGTGCATTCCCACACAGTCGGTGACAGACAAGAAAAACGCAGGTATGTTGTATTGTGATTTCATTTGTATTTTTTGACTTAACAAAGAAATAGTGGCAAGGCTCGGTTTGCAACAAGATACAAAGGGTTGGGGCTTTAGGTGCCTTGGGTGGAAAGTTTGGCAACCAAGACCATCGATTGGGTTTCGTGGATATGGTTATCAACAAAAGAACAATAGAATATCTAATTGACTCGAGTGCCTCGCACAACTTTTTGAAGAATGAGGTAGTGAAAGAGTTGGGACTTAGAGTCTTCCTGTGCGGCGCTATAGTGAAGGAAGTAAACTCTAACTCTAAGGAAACAACTAGTGTTGCCTCCTCAGTTCACATTAGGATTGATAAATGGGAAGGTCAGGCTAACCTCGGGGTGATGCCTATGGATGAATTTGAGGTGATTCTTGGACAAGAGTTCCTAAGGAGGACACATTCAGTCCTCATGCCATGGATGGGAAAGATGGTTATACTTGGTGAACATAAGTCTTGGGTTGTGCGCACAACCACTAGGAAGTCTGATGGAACGATGCAACTTGTGTTTGCATTAAATATGAAGAGAGTAGTGAGATAGAATGGATCACATATTTATGCAACAATTGATGGAGAAGTTCAAGAGGATGGAGTATGGACGCTTGTTCCACCAGAGCTCATTGACTTGTTGGGTGATTTTGCAGACAAAATGTCGAGTGATTTTTCGAAAGTGGTCCCATTCCAACGCACTGTTGACCACCTGATCCGGATTATTTTCGGCATGAAATGAGAGCGGAGATATAATAAATAAATGCACAAATATATCACGAATATCCAATAATATAACATAAATGTATCAGAGATGCAACCATAAACATAGAGATACAATAATACATGATTTCTATTAATGAAAGAAATGTACAGAGACTGTAAAAATACAGAGTGAAAGAATCGCTAGAATGGTGGCATCTTATCTCTGAGAAGAGATGTGATGGCTACTCACATTCACAATAAGATGATTACAATGAGGCTCTGAAGGCCTTTTTACAATAAACAGGAATTTCAAAAAACCTAGACATACAAAAACCTAACCCTAGGAGATGAAGCACCAAAAGTCATGTGGGCCCCATTTGGATAAGTTAGTACATCAACTTCTCTGGGTCGTAGATTTTGCATACGATCTCCGTTTTAGGTGCACGATACCCCATTGGAAAGGTATCGTCGAGGAGATTCATTTTGGGGGCTCAATAATTCTTTTGTCTATCATTGAGAAGCTCGATACTGAAAAACCTTCATTTAGGCCCTCAAAATGGCCCCGGAAGTTAAAACTGCTAAAAATAGTAAATTGCCAAATTTGCCAGAAAATTGTTTTGAGCGAGTTGGAAAAGGTGGGTGGACACCGATATCCACCTGGATCAATCCTCTCTCCTTATAATAGAAATGGTATCCATTGCGTTGATTTCCAGAGGGAGAGGGGAAAGCGATTGTTGAATCTGAATCTTGGTGAGCTGCTTGCCTTGCTGGAGACATCGCGTTGCTTGGTTTGTGGAAAGCTATCACAAACCTGCTGAGGTTGAGTATGTTCAACAAGTCGAGCTACATGAGAGGACTATGTGTAGACATAATATTTGTTCTTTGCTGTAACCTTGTCGACTTGCTTCTATTGGATATAAGGTGCTTTGGGCAAGGTTGTAGTGGTTGCAGTGTCCTGTTCACCTTTTGAACAGATTATGAAGAAGCTGAATTTTGCAGTATGATATACTACCTTGTGGCATTGTTTAGGTGGAACAATAGTTGGAACTACCTCTGGTATTCTATAGATATGACCCCCTAGAGAAACAATGAACTTGTGGGGTCGAGACTCATAAAAAACATGGCATTTCCACATATATGGCTGGCCCAAGAGAACATCGCAGACATCCAGTGGGGCAACATCACATAATACCTCATCCTTGAAGGGTTGGATGATGTATGAAAATCAACACTGCTGGGTGACACGAAGATCTTGTCCCTGACGAAGCCACCCGATGTTGTATGGTTGTGGGTGTGGTGTTGTTGACAATCCCAATTGTTTTACGACCTCTGCTGAGATGAGGTTATTCTGGCTTCCATTATCAACAATAAAATGCAGTGGGGTCCCCTTCACCCACATATATGAATGAAAAAGGAACTCCCCCTCTTCAGGATCTGTTGGTTCTTCTGGTTGAATTGTTGCAGTCATGACAATAGCAGTTGAGTTTGCATCAATGATCTATCTTTTACCAGTATTTTCATAATCAGATTCTAAATCAGGGTTCAAATTCTTGTCTTTGATATCGAACACCAATGACTATTTTGAGCATCATTCATCGGTGTTGTGCCAGGGTATTTTGTGGAAATCACACCATTTTTTGGTGTCCTTCTTTGTCTTCCCATGATCCTTCTTTTCCTGTGGCTTAGACTGGTTTTCGGGACACTGTTTGTTAGGGTCATCTTTATCATACTTTGGTTGTTGTGGATTTGCATACTCGATATCTTGTTTGTTCTGGTGCTTCAATTTCTTCTCGATTTTAACAACATATAGATAAGCAACATTGAGTGATGATATTTCCAGAAAATTCATTTTAGTTTGGATGTATCTGTGTAGATCCCCATAGTATTTAAGAACCAAATGTCGTTCGGAGTCTTTGATACCCAGCTTGGTGCGTAAGGTATGGAAGGTATTGGTGAACTTCAGAACTGCTTGGCCCCTCTCTTGCCGCAGTGTGGTCCATCTCATGTACTAGTCCTCATAGTTTCCAATAGGGTAATATTTTTCATTTACCGCATCCAAAAATAAATCCCAAGTGAGCTTGACCCCATATATTCTAGACTCCTCTGTGGAACTTTTCTCCCAGTAAGTTTCCCACCAATGTTTGACATCGGGGAGAGATTTAAGGAGTGCAAAGGTGATCTTTTCCTTGTCAGAAAAATTATGAACAAAGAAATAACCTTCTAACAGATTTAACCATTTGTCTAGGGCTTCCGCATCTATCTGACCTTCAAATACAGGAATATCAAAATTAACTTGTACCTTGAAAGGAGAGGTTCTTCCAAAGTGGTTGTTTGATGAATATGCGTCTGTTTCTATCGATAGGCATTGAAGGATGTGGGAAAAATTCTCCATCATTTTGTCCCTCTGTCACATGAGAGCTTGCTCAAGCAACAAATTGATAGAATCGTCTGCTTTGTCGTTTTTCTTTTCTTCCTCCATGGAGGGTTTCTTGGGTCTGCGAGAGTGATTGTCTTCAAGAGAGACAAGCTCGAGACCCAACTTGCTATAGTCGGACCTCGTCGGGGACATGCATTGAAAAATGATGAAGAGAAACCTCCTCTGATACCACTGATCCAGATTATTTTCGGCATGAAATGAGAGCGAAGATATAATAAATAAATGCAAAGAGATATCGTGAATATCCAATAATATAACATAAATGTATCATAGATGCAACCATAAAAACAGAGATATAGTAATACACGATTTCTATTAATGAAAGAAATGTACAGAGACTGTAAAAATATATAGTGAAAGACTCGCTATAATGGTGGAAGCTTATCTCTGAGAAGAGATGTGACGGATGTTAGCAAAAATTCTTGTCTTGGGCCTGAGAGCATCCAGGTCTGCAGGTTGCACGAAGAACGCCCAAGTGTAGCACATAAAACCCCATTTCAGGCTAAAAATCAAGTGAGACGGTGAAATTACGTTGTCAACGACCTGGATTCATCTATAGAAGCAGATCGACAGACGATGGGAAAGTGCGGTTAGCAGAGTTGCGTCGGGATTAGTGCGATGGATAGCGCCTATATTACATGCAAGACAGGTTATCAGTCGTCCATCCAAAGGATGCGTGGCGCGTGATCTAGTCGTGTCGACATTTCAGCATTCGGGAGTTTGAAGGGTGAGTGTTTCTCGTCACTATACATCTCGAAACCTCGAACCCCGAAACGTCGAAGCACCCAGAGTCGGGCCCACGGTCATGGAACTCAATCAGAAGAGGCACAGACTTGGGAAAAGGGTGCTGGCGTGCACCATGTGATGGGACAGGTCCCAAGCCGCCGACGTCATATCAGCCGTCTGATCCAGTTGGGATAGGTGGCAGCCAGGCGTCGTTTTGAGAATCGACATTTCGAGAGACAAGGGACCTCCCATCCACTACGGCAGAAATTGTCGAAGTATGAAATGCCGATAAGTTCCTTTGAAGCTAAGCCCATGGTCCTAGCACCAGGTCACGTCAAGAAAGACTAGTTATGGAGGCAACCCTCTTCTAACATCAAATACCATCTTGACCGTTCCTCTGGAGGACACGCGGCGTACATTCGTGCTTTCGTGGTTTGGTCAATCGAGATTTTGAGGAAAATTGCATCGTGAACCCCCGGTGCTAGAAATCCTGAAAGAATCAGGACCGTCCATCTGAAGGACACACGGCACAATAGTTGAGCCACGAGTGGGGCCCTTTGGTATTTTCATGATGAAAGTGCCGAGGTCATCTCAACCGTTCATCCATCAGCGAGGCTCAGGCACATTTAATTTAAAGAGGGCGTAGATCTGGACGGTCGTGATCTAGGCACTCAAATTCACGGATGAGGTCCAATTCTGCACCCCCTCTGTCGTTCTGGCTTTAACAAGACGGGGGGGATCGGAATCGGAGATAATGTATGCATGCATATGGATGGCCCAAGTCTTGGAGCTTAGATCTATGGTCTATATTGAATTCCAGACCCCCCCATCGGTTCTACCATTAATGGAGGGGGGGGTCCGGAATGGAATTTCACTCTAGCGGGCCCCCTATCTGTACATGGCATGAATATACTAGTCCCAAGTCCTCACTGCCTACCATGTGTCCCTTTCGCACAATTACCTCTACATCAGCAGCTCCCTCCATTCGTTGTCTCCTATCCCTGTATCACTTCCACGAAAGCACCCCTTTTTCCTTCCCCCCACCTCACCTTCACCATACTGGCACCTACAACATCCTCGTCAAGCATGCCACATCTTCCACCTCTCACCCCATGAACCATTTGGTTGGTCCAGGTGGCCCCTCGAGAAGACCTCCATGTCCCCAAAAGGCGGACTTGACAAGAACCATTCCTAATCCCAAGAGGGAAGTTATTGCAGTTGCTGGAGGTGGTTAGACATCGTCTTCGCCATAAATGGAAAGTCCAACAAAGGACTAAAGCTGGTCGATTCATCTGCAGTAGGACAGTCCAAAATTTGATAGTGTCTGTCATAGGTGCACGATCGACCAGAGTCTGCATGCGCAGACTATCAAAAGACATGCAGGCGCAATGTTTTAATGCAACGTCTTGTTTTTGCTGTTGTTGATTCGAGTATATGAAGGTGTTTTCGCCATTTTTGTAAGCATGGATGGTTGAGCAAGGTTCCCGATTGTAAAATCTTTAATGAAGCACTGGTTATTCTGGTTATGTATTAACATCTGAGACTTCTTACCTTATGAATGTCAGCTTCTTTCCATGTCTTTGTTCATACTGTATTAGAACAACTCGGAATTGAAGGATCCAGTCGAGTTGTAGCTATTATAGGATGATGTAGGTTGGATCACTGTAACAACTGCGTTGTCTCTAATCGGTCTTGTGATTTTCTCAACGCTGAATGACGTGGAATTAGAGGATCCAGTCAAGTCACCCCTTCAGTTACCCGAAACTCTGAACCAAGAGGATCTTGCATTTAGAGTTTTTCTTCTGCAAACTGCTGAAAGCCTGTTGCCCGAGGTAGTTTTTATCACTCCTCTCAGCAAGTCTTCCACCTGCCCATTTTATAATCAACCCACTGACTGAAGTTAGATCAAGACCTCCTTTGTTCTTTACATACTAGACCTGGTCCCTGAGCTAGAGTGATTTCGTCCTGGGTCTCTAACCATTTGATCATCTATTAAACTTATCGTGACATAAAAATGATGGGCATTGGGCTCTGCTCCTGTCGCAATCCAGGAGTGATTTCTGACGCTAACATTTATGGCGCCGTTGCCGGGGACGAAGTTGAAGATTTTCCCCGAGATTGAACGACATTGAGCCTCTGATTTTGAAGGTGCATCAGGTATCAGAGCCTTTGAAGATTGCTACTGTTCACCTGGTGACTCCACGGTGGCGAATCCACCGTTTCCACAGCCCTGTTTCAGTTGTGGCTACTTTGGCACACCTGAAAGATGACCCAGAGGAGCTCTCTCGAGAAGGTTTTAGCAGCCACTTTCTCAGCCTGAGAAGTTTCCTGGGGTAACTATAACGTTGAGATTTGGTCTTTTATGGTGAAAAAGGATCAGACACACTTGAAGCTACGCATCTTTCACTTGGCGACTCCATGATTCGAGGATCGATTGGTGACTCCACTGGTTCGGGATGGAGAAAATCCTAGCTCACAGGTTCACTCCTTTTAATTGTTCTGCTATTCCTGGTTTTCCTAATGTCGTCCCTTCTCCGAATGAATGGGGTGGTTATTTGCCCATATTTGGGAAGTGTGAAGACGACAACCCTGCTCAGCACCTCAGTGAGTTTCATGAACTCATGCGTCAGTGGAAGATACATCATGAGGATGTATTATTGAAGATGTTCATGTCCTTGTTAGCAGGGGATGCATGTAGATGGTATCATTCTTTACCCCCTGCTAGCATTTCTTCACTCAGTGAGTTCCATGCAGCTTTCACCGCTTACTGTCAGAAGTTGTATCCCTTTGAGTCAATTTGTCATAATTGTTGTGGGGGATACCACAACTATATGTGAGATGAAATTGTTTCAGACGTAGGCTATGAAGATGGTCTTGATGTCCTGGATCAGAAATCAATACTTTCTCCTCCCCATTCATCTGCATCAGAGGTGGGTTATGAAAGCGATGAATATCCCAGGAGGGAAGAGAATTCCCTGAGTGAGCTGATGGAGCAGGTGAAATATCTCTTTGCCCAACTAGAAAAGGTTGAAATATGAAGACTGTGCAGAGGATTTTCCAACCTGGGAGGAAGAACATGACCTGAGTGAACTAGTGGAGCAGGTGATATTCCCCACTCGCCAATGTGCAAAATTGGAATCTGAAGACAACGAAGAGAATTTTCCAGTCTTCAAGGCAGATGATCTAAGCAGCTCTTTTGAAGAGATTATTGAAGATTTCTTGGATGCGTTAGCATCTGCCCCCCGATGACCCTGTTGTCTCAGATTTAAACGAAGAAGCCATTGTGGAAGAGGATTGTTCTTTCTTCCTTCATGAGATTTCCCATGATGTATTTACATTTGGGATTGAAGAGAAGGATAGGGAGACCGTTCCCCTTTTACAAGATGGGAGAGTGCACAAAGAGGAGGAGAAACCAGAGGAGCAGCTGAGCACACGTTTCCTATTCTATCCGGAGCCAATCGATGAGCAGCCACCGCCTGAGATCAGTGAGCCTGTGACAATTGTCCTCCTACCTGTGCTTATCAGAGATGTTCAGCCACAGGTGGACAACTATGTAGCATAGGCAGCTGTTTTTCGCCAATTTTCTGGGATTGGCCACTCTTTTTGTGACTCTGTCAGCAAGTACATGGAGTGGCATTTCCTTTATGCCTTGGATTCGCCCTTTTTCGTCTCAACTTCAACCTGTAAGGAGGAGTTGAGGAGTGTAGCCATTTTGCTGTCACAGTTACACTATCCATTTATGATCATCGATAGAACGGAAGAGCTTCCCTTCACGAAGTTACTTGATTGGCTATGGTGGAAGTCTGCTTTCACCTAGCCCCATGTAAAGTGTTTTATTAGGTTAGGATTGTATATAAATAAGCTCCTTCGAGCATGTATCTTTATTTTGTTGCTTTTATTTTTCGGCCTGTATTTTCAGCAGCAAGATGTTTTGAGCTTGACTCCATAGCCCAACAACAAGGCACTGGAATTGCAAAATGAGTCCTTAGAGAATCACAGGGATGACTCTATCCCCCATGGAGCCTAATGTTAGAAAAAATTCTTGTCTTGGGCCTGAGAGCATCCAGGTTTGCAGGTTGCATGAAGAATGCCCAAGCGTAGCACATAAAACCCCGTTTGAGGCTAAAAATCAAGTGAGCGGGTGAAATTACGTTGTCAATGACCCAGATTCATCTATAGAAGCAGATCGACAGACGACGAGAAAGCATGTTTAGTGGAGTTGTGCCGTGATTAGCGCGATGGATAACGCCTATATTACATGAAAGACAGGTTATCAACCGTCCATCCAAAGGACGCGTGGCGCGTGATCTAGTCATGTCGACATTTCGACATTCGGGAGTTCGAAGGGTGAGTGTTTCTCGTCACTATACATCTCGAAACTCCAAACCCTGAAACGTCGAAGCGCCCAGAGTCGGGCCCAAGGTCATGGCACTCAATCACAAGAGGCACAGCCTTGGGAATGTTGGAAATGTTTAACAGGTAGCATATGCTTGTCATTGATGGCAAGTACAGCAATGGAGATGGCATGAATACAGGAAGAATGTTACAGACGGGCACCAGAAGTATTTTGGGAAGAAGCTGCAGAGCAACCTCGATAAGATCAGAAGAGATAGTGCAGAGGATGTTTGGTATGTTTTACAGGCAGGGTAAGCTTGTCATTGATGGAAAGTACAATGATAATGATGGCTTGAGTACAACAACGATGATCAACAGGCAAATAGAAGATAAGTCTAGGAAGATCGAATGATCGAAGGCAATGCAACAATGATAAAATGATTGAAGGCCCGAGTAGCATTTCTGATCGTTGGATCCCATCCAAAATTCCCGACAGCCTGATGGCCGTCAGATCTGAATGAAGTCAAAAGGATCGTGCAGATCTGGAGGATAGATCTCAGGCGTTAGATCTGTGTGCAGGGTCCGACCACCGTTGGATCGAGGAAAACCTGCACGGTCTTTAAAAGTGCAAGGAGTAGAGGGCTCACAAATCCCGAAAGCAGGAGGACTGCCCATCTCAAGGGGTTATGTGGACCGTTGATCCGACTCCCTATCGGAGTTTCGGGGATCGAGAGTTGGAGATGTCAAAGAATATTGACATCAAGAATCCCAAAATCGCGATGTGTGAAATCCCGACTGAATCTGAACCGTCAGATCAAGATGTGATCTAGACCGTCGA
>JZKD02S1609471.1:103234-116333 GCA_000966675.3 Picea glauca | reverse complement strand
CTTGAACATTTAAGTGGGGTAAAAGGAGGTTTCCCCCTCGAAGAGGCTTATTATATGAAATTATCTCTTTTTCAAGGCGTTGAGTACTTTTTCTGAGGTTTTTATATGCTATATTTATATTTGGTTCTTAAAAACCACCATGGTCTCGGCTGCCTCTGCCTTGCATAGTGGTCCGATCCCATCTATGGCAGTGGCCACAACCCCTTTCCCACTAAGTGCGACATGCCCTCCGTTCTCATACGGGATGCCTAGTTCAGGTACAAGTCCTGTACTTTCCTACTTCACTTCACAGACTTCAGGTCCGGGGGCAGGGAGCTCTAACGCTCCTCTGTAAGGCCACATGGGGGGCATTCCTACTCCTTTTAATGCTTTCCCTTATGGGGGAGGTCATATACCTCCTTCGTCCCCTTTGCTTTGCGACATGCACCATCCATCCACTAGGCCACTTGCACACCATAGTTTACTTGGAGCAAGGAGTCAAGGACCACCTTCACATAATATGCTGGTAGGTTCGACACTGTTTTCTTTGTTTGGTGTGTTTGGTAACAACACCTTCTCATCAACTACTTTCCCAACTGGGGGAAAACTTGGTTTCAGACAACCTATTCCTATGCAGGGTACTATTCTTGCACAGGGGGTAAACCCAGGAACTTCTTCCGCATCAGGGCCTTGGAATTCTTTGCAAGGATCCGTTCCTTCGTCAGGAATGCCGATCTGGGGCAATTCTTTCCACATTCAATGGAACCCCGGACAAGGTACTATGCCAATCCCTACGGGACCGACATGGGGCAACCCTTCCCAAAGTCCTATGAATGTAATGCACGCCCATCCATCTACGTCCTATTTTGGGAATCAACTGATGATGTCTCCTCACACACAAAATCCATACATTGGTCATGGCCATGGTTTTTACCAGAACCCAAGATAGCCGTCGAACTCTTCCTGGAAAACTGGTGCCAGTCAAACTCCAGGCCCCTTTTTCCCGGGTTATCACCAACAACCCAAACTACCTTTCCTGACAACCTTACATTTTCCAGATTTGACAAGGTTGTTGAATGAACCTATCTGTGATGATCCACATTGGCCTCCTATGCTGATGAAGTTGCCTTCAGACATACCAAATTTCAAAGCCAAGCCTAACAAAGATCCAAGTGATCATGTGACTACCTTCCACCTTTGGTGCTCATCTAACTCATTGAAAGATGACTCCGTACAATTGCAATTGTTTCAACGTAATCTCAATGGGAGTGCCATGAAATGGTACATTGAGCTCGACCGCTCAAGATACTCTTCCTTCGGCGAATTGGAAATGGCCTTCCTAAACCATTTCCAATTACCGGTGAGATAGGACGCTGGCACATAATTGTTGGCCAATTTCTCACAGACAAAAGTGGACCATATCTCGGATCACATCCAAGAATGGAGATGCTAGAAGAGTTTAATTAAGGTACCATTCCCACCAATATTCCTGCTTCAGTGGTTCTTTAAGTCTTTGGTCCCACAGTTATCCAAAGAAGTTGTGACTTCAGGAGTGTTTTCCGAAGAAGACAACCTCATGAGAGCTCATCTATTCTCAGTCTGGTTTATTATACGATATCTTTCCAGATGCTCCATGATCAATACTTGATAAAACCAGACATAGAGTTGGACCACATGCCGATGGTATTGTTGGTTTAGCACAAACAAAGCCTGCTGAGCAACTGATGAATCAGTTGCAACAATTGTCTATACAACACACAACGTCCAACCAAACTACTATTTTGACTGATCCCCCTACTAAAATGTCGAATGTACACACAGTGCAATCGACAAACCCAAAGGCCACCCAACAGCCTGAAGAAAAGAAAAAACAACGAAAGAAAGGTAAGGGGGATAAGAAACCCACAGATAATGCTGGCATGGGAAACACTGAGAAACAAAAGGCGAGGTATCCATGTAACTCATGCGCGAAAAACCAACCGACCCACCTATGTCCCTAGCTTGCAGAGGCCCAAAAGTTCATGACACAACAACAACCTGCTGTGTTAACCAATCCATTTCAACATGGAAAAAACCTAACCCAGGCCTCTACAAGCATGGAAGGGGGTAGTCAAGGACCCTCTCCATCTTCAAACAATCCCACATCCACAAATGTATATATGATGAAGGGTGATGCTTTCATATCCACTAGATCACATGACTACAATAAACCAAGCACTTCTAAGAAGGGAAAAGAAGCCGAACTCCCATCTCTTCCTCTACAGATTGAGAATACTTTGGGAAAAACAATGACACGCATCCCAAAAGGTACAGTCAAAAAAGCTTCTCATAACCCAAATGCAAGGGCCGCCTAGAACTATTCTTTGGTGGAAGATTTGTCTCAAACCCCTTGTGCGATGTCCTCTTTGGAGGTCCTCCAAATCTGCCCTTCCTAGAGGAAAGATTTGTTAACCGCCCTAGGATCTATCGAGACTTGTCATCCAGGTACCATCATGCTAGATAAAACCGACTTAAAACCTCGTCTTCCATATCATGTAGCGTTTCAGATAGTAGTGGCTCACCCCATGAAAACTTATACTAGAAATATTTTCCGCACGGTGGTTGATGAGGGCGCCTTGAAAAGCATTATGTCGTTGGCATGTTGGAAGGCCATTGGCTAGCCCATTTTTTCTTCATCACCCACTCTTCTCACTTCTTTTAATGGTCATTCGTTCCGACCACATGGTATCATTCTCTCTTTTCCCGTGCAATTGGGAGGGAAGACCATGTGCGTTGAGGTAGAGCTAGTCGATGCATATCTTGACTAAAATATTTTCTTAGGAAGGAGTTGGACTTATGCCATGCAAGTAGTGGTTGCTACAGTTTTCCGGGTCTTGTTGTTTCTACACGAGGATCATATTGTGACCATTGATCAATTGTCTTTCTCCAGATCTGACCCTTCATTGGGAGTGTCCGCGGTCCCAATGATTGATAATCCTCAACTAGGCATAGTCAACGTAGGGGTTGGTTTGTGCCCATCTTTGATGGGTACCTTTGATTACCCACCCCCTCAAGGTGATTTCAAGTTCATATCCGACCACCATAAGGTTGAGATTTTCCAATTTTCGTCATTTTTCATAACTTACTTCACCGATTCGTGGATACTTCCTTCCCCATCGTCCACAATGGAGGGGACAGGGCATCCGAGCATGTCCATGCCCTTGTCTGCAGCTGAAGTAGCATACTCTTTAGTCCAACAAGATTCAGCCAACCCAGATCCAACTACTGCACAAGAGTTCGATCCGCTTTTAGAGCCTATTTGGGCTCAATATTCTCTCGCTAACACTGATTCGTTAGACTTAGTCTTGCCCTCTGACGAAGCAGTAATTGAGGCAATGACTAATCTAGACAAACCCTGGGATGATCTTCATCACAGATCATACTTCCTCCCAGAGTTAAGTAGAATCGAGGCCAGAGAATTCACCTTGACTATGACTGGAGATAGGTCTTGTCCTATTAATCCCTTAGCTACACACGAGGTCTATGTTGAGCGTAATATGGAAACCATCATTGAAACCATACCGATCAATATCTCCCGAACCCCTGGTCTTATTGAGAATGTTTTCATCAAAGCTGACTGCTCCCCCAGAGAGATTCAAACCTACACAGATCTATTTAAAGAATTCCATGAAGTTTTTTCTTGGTCTTATGAGGAAATTCCAGGCATCGATCCAAAAATAGTTGAACATGAAATCACAACTTATCCAGATGCCAAGCCTGTCTGGCAGAAGCTTCATCCAGTTAACCTTAAGAAAGAAGCAGCCATTAAGGTTGAATTTGAGAAACTGCTAAAAGCCGGTTTTATCTATCCTATCCATTTGACCCAATGGGTGTCAAACCTCGTGACAGTCAATAAAAAACAAGGCATGATTCATGTATGCACAGAATTTCATGATTTGAATAAGGCCTATCCCAAAGATAATTTTCCCACACCATTCATCGAACAGATAATCGATGAATGTGCGGGTTGTGAGGCCTTCTTTTTCAAGGACGAATTTTTGGGATATAACCAAATACAAATCAAACTTGAAGACCAGCACAAAACAACTTTCATCTATCTATGGGGTACATTTACGTATCGTAAGATGCCTTTTGGTCTCAAAAATCCTGGATCCACCTTTCAGTGGGCCATGTCTTTTGCTTTCCATGACCTCAAGCATATATTTGAGGCTTATTTAGATGATTTAGCATCTCGATCTCGCAAGAGAACAAATCATCCCACACACCTCCGACTTATCTTTGAGCGTTGTCACTACTTTCAGATTTGTTTGATTCCAAACAAGTGAAACTTTTGCATAACATCAAGATGTTTGTTAGGTTTCATAGTGTCAACAATAGGGATCATGGTCGATCCTCTCAAGGTTGAGGCAATAATTCAGTTGCCCCCCCCACGCACAATCCTTCAACTTCAGAGTCTATAGGGCAAGGCGAATTTTTTAAGACGCTTCATCACTAACTATGCCGAGATCACCAAGGGATTTATGTGCTTACTTAAGAAAGACATTCCTTTTGATTGGGATGATGCCGCTCAACGCTTTTTCGCTGCATTGAAACATGCCCTCACAACTACCCCTCTACTCCGACCACCTAACTATAACAAGAATTTATTATTATATCTGGCTACAACAGAGTCAACCATTGGCATGGTCTTAGCTCAGGAAGATGACTTGTTTGCAGAATATGTGAACTGTTACCTGAGCTAAGGCCTCGTAGGATCAAAACTCAATTATTCTCATATCGAAAAACTTGTGTTGACAACAGTCCATGCTATTCAACGGTTCCGTGATTATGTTATGTTTCACAAAACCACCATCATTGCTATCGTGAATCCATTCCAATACATGTTGACATGATGGGTAATAGGCAGGAAGATTAGTAGATGGATAGTCATCCTCCAGGAGTTTGACTTAGATTTCATTTCAGCAAAATCTAAAAATTCACTGGTCTTCGCAGAACTTATTTCAGAGATTCTGGTTGAGTACAGTGATCTTGTTCCCGAAGAGATGCCTATCCGAGGAGATATGTTATTGATCACCTCTATGGATCCTTGGTACGGAGATATACTTATCTATATCCAGACTTTGAAGTGCCCCACCTCTGCTTCTCATGATGAGCATCGATGCATACACCATCAGGCTAATAATTATCTCATACTCGATGATACATTATATCGGTGAGGTGTATACTACATCCTGTGCCGATGTCTCACTTACGAGGAAGCCTTTATCATGCTTAACGATTTCCATGCCGGAGCCTGTGGCAGTCATTTGTCTGGGTTGGAAACAACCCAAAAGATTCTACGAGCAGGTTACTTCTAGCCAACACTAATCAAAGATTGTATCGAATCGGTCAAGAAGTGCCACCCGTGCCAAATCTTCTCTCGGAAGATGAGGGCACATCCTGCTCCCATGTTTTCTGTCATCACAGTTGGTCCCTTCACCAAGTGGGGGATTGATTACACTACATGCAACCCTCCTTCAGCAAGGGGGCACCATTACATCATCATAGTCGTAGACTACTTCACAAAGTGTGTCGAAGCTATGCAAACATTTAAAGATGATGGAGAGACTGCATCTCTCTTCTTATTCAACCAGATAATAGCAAGGTTCGACATTCCGAGGGAGATTGTCACTAACCATGGAAGTCACTTTCAAAACCAGATGATGACTGAGTTAATGTAAAATCTTGGGTTACAGCAGGAACATTTGTCACCCTACTACCCCCAAGAAAATAGTCAGGTGGAAGATGTGAATAAAACTCTTAAGACCATTCTACAATGAACGATCAACTCAGCCAAGTCAAATTGGCATTTGATGTTATACTCGACATTATGGGCTTATCGAATGTCTGTTAAGAATGCAACTGGTTTCTCACCTTTCCAACTCGTTTACGGGATGGAGGCAGTCTTGCCTGTCGAATGTTAGATCCCGTCTCTAAAGTTGGCAGTACAATTATTGCCAGACACTTCTCCACTTGGAGAGCGGTTATTATACCTTGAGCAACTCAATGAACAATGTCGTGATGTGGCACTGGCCAATGAGTCTCACAAACATAAATTCAAGTGTCAATATGATAGGTCCATTCGTCCTCGGATTTTTTGTGAAGGTGACCTTGTCTTAGTCTATGACCAAGATAAGGACCCCCTAGGAGCAAGAAAACTCAAACCCATGTGGTTTGGAACTTTCATCATCAAAGAGGTTCTAAAGAAGGGCACTTATCGTCTAGTTGAATTTGAAGGGAATAATTTGGTAGAGGCTAGAAATGGACTCTACCTCAAGAAGTATTACTCATAGGCAGGTCACCATGGGTAACTTTTTGTAACATATGTATAGTCTTTGTACTATTACTTTCTAGTTTTTTTTTAGTGTTATGGACGTGTCGTTTTGATGTATTTTTAATCACTATGGAAGATTTCAAGTGAACCCGAGGTGTTCATTGGGTACGTAGACGGTGCTATTCGGCACACTCAGAGGCTTTAATTTTTACACCTCGAGGCCAGTTATTATCTTCCAGAGGTATATGCTTAGGTGACACCACAAATAATGTCGTTGAGTATAGTGCAATTATTTAGTTGCTTCGTGACACCTTGTCATTTGGTATCTCTCATCTCCGGGTCTACCTCGATGCTCAAATGGTTGTGTCTCAGTTAAATAGAGTCTACCATGTTCATGATATGACCTTACATCAACAATTCCTTAGGGTACGTCTCTTAGAACGAAGCTTTGATTATATTACATATTTTCATGTTCCTAGGAGATTAAATCAAATTACAGATACTCTAGCTAATCAAATTTTAGATTGGCATCTTCCACACATATGAAAGGACATACACATAAGCATGTAAATACATTTTTTGCAAAAATGATCCATAAGACACAAAAATACACAAAAATCCATATATAACATCATAGTCACTAGAGTACATAGATGGACGCAAGCGCCTAAAAAATATGACCAAGAACGAGTCACGTGGCTTATGCCCTCAAAAAATATATACAAGTAGTGCTCTCAACACATGAAAAGTATAACTAAGGTCAGGGCCTATGGGCCCTGTTGTACTGATCTACAACGTTGGCTAAATGCCTAAACAATCAGACCCACGTCCATGGTGCCCCCACTACATGAGGCTGCATCGATGGTGGAAAGTCCTCAATCTCTGCCATAGGAACAATGCGAGTGAGCGCAATAAAGTTCCGCTTAACCTGTCTCAACACCCTCTCAACCTCCCCGGCTGGAAGATTTCCTGCTACTGCTGGTCCCCCTGTGGTGGCAGGTGTGTCCCTTGGCCGAGGGTGACGCTTCTTCCTGGCATAGTCCGCAGGTCACACTAGTCCCACATCTACATGCAACAAACACATATCTGTCAAATACTCTCGCACACAAAAAAAATAATATATAACAAAAACAACATAAAAATTACATATGTTTCACAAAAACAAAAAACAATGAAGTAAACTTACCCATCTCTCCTCGCTCCTCACCAGGAGGTACTGGTATCTCAAGGTCTCTCGAGAAGTCAATATTGACATAGGGGTAATCCTCTATAACCGAGATATGTCACAAGAACCACACGAAGAAGTCATCGTCGAAGGACTCATTGGTCTTTCCGCCACCCTGTCGCGGAAGTAACACTGCCCATCTACACATAGCAAGAAGAGAGGCCTGATGTCCTTCTACCACTACTCGAGGACTAAAGCTCAGAACTCTCTCAAAGAAGAAAGAGCATAGAATGGTCCTGAACCCGAAGTTCCTCTGCATCTGCAATCAACAATCTGTCAACTGCCTCTTCATACACTCTAACAATGTGGTGGTCCAATCAAATATTTGGGCATTTAAGCACTGGACTGCATAGTTCATCTGTGCCTGGGACACCTGATGTAGAGCCGCCGAACTAGTGATTCGCCCAATAAGAAACACTATCGCCTATAGCGATAAGTCAATAATCTTACTTATGGGCACCTGTGATCTCGAGTGGTCTGTATCAGCCACACAGTAAAGACCTATCGATTTCTCTATGTTATGTGGCCCCGAAGGAAAAGTCTGGAAGTTGACTGTTTCCCCCTCTCCTAGAGAGGCCAGTCAAAAAATATATGTCCTCGGTCATGGGCACCAGTTATTGCCACTCTAACATGAATGCCTCTGCATCCGGATGCTAATAGTCAACCAATGCATTCAACAACCTAGGTTGTGCCCACATAAAAGGACATAAGAAAAACTTGAGCAACCCACATTGCATCAAGGTAGCCACAGCATTGGGGTCTACCCCGACCAACTCACTCATCTCCTCATGCTCTCTTTCTCTCTAGTGAACTTACATCCTGCAAAATACCAAGGTTCAGGAGGGTTAATACTTGTTTTTAAGCTTTTTTCATTCAATAAGGGGGTCCACATGGGTTGTAATGCTAATAGTTGCGTGTACACGTGTGTAGAGTTTACTCTTCCCAAATGTACATGCATCTTGTCCTGAGACAACCCGCATGGACCTAGGGCCGACCTTTTAAAGGTTGACGCCCCCCTAAAAAATTGAACCCAATGCAAAATTAAAGAATTAAAATGAAAGATAAGAGAGTTTGTATTTACTTGGTCCAGACAAATGGTCATTTCATCCATTGTAGCTCCTGGAATCACCGCTTTTATCAAAGGGTTTTTTTTGGCTCCAGGGTCAATTTCCAAATTAGCAATGGTGATAATGAGCTGTCAGCTTCTATTTATAGACTTTTTGGCCTCTTTTTGTCACTTTTTTGGCCCCCCTTATCATGTTTTTCAAGCCAAAAACCATTTAGAGTGATTCAGGAGTTTCATTGGAGGGGTATGATCGGGTATCGGGACAATGTTTTGGAGTTTTGGGTAATTTTTTACGGTTCGTGGAAAACATTTCCGAAGATCAGCTTGAGCATGTAGGTTAGGTTTCTACCTTGACTTTTGTATCTCGTTGTATTTTTCCTTTTCCATAGAATCGATCCCATCAGGTTGTGACACAGAACCATCATTACTGCTTTAGAAGTGTCGCAAGTTGGTGGTAGAGCTTACTGGAACATGGATGCCCTAGGTATATCCTGGTTGCATTATGGTGTCCATGCTGTCTCTAATAACCGTAGGCTCGAGAGTCCTTGTTGTTTTTCCTGATTACGATTTTGAGCCTCATTTGCATGATTCTTTTTCACTCTTGACCTCACCCTTAGGACTCCCAAAAGATATAACGGGTCTTCTTTTAAGCCCTTTTTAGACCATCTAAACATGAAAAGATTGTCGAGCGATCTTGTGGCCCTTCAGGCTCGTTAAAATGAAATTTGAAGTCGTGTCTGTCCAGTGGTAGTTTACCCCTTTTTCGGTCCTAACGGAAAATTGTACGAACAAAGGTATACTCTATGGAACTTTAGTTCTCTAGAAGAGTACTCTCAGGTATCATTTTAACCCTTTTTCGGGCCTAAGGGACTAAATTTACAAAAAATGAACCCCCATGGAGTCCATAATTAAGATCTTTTCAGACTCCCTAAAATTGAAAAGATCGTCGAGTGACCTTATTCTCTCACACTCATTAAACTAGTCCATAAGAACATTCTTGAGGGAGTCCATAGTTAAGATTTTTTCAGACTCCTTAAAAATGAAAAAATAGTCGACCGATCTTGTCTTTCTCACACTCGTTAAAATGGTTTTGAATAGACGTCTTTCCAGTGCTAATTTACCCATTTTTCGAACCGACTAGACTATCTTCGAAAAAGGTACCCCAATGGAGTCTCCTTTTATGTTTTTCCAGACTCCCTAAATATGAAAAACCATCGATCTTACCTTCTTTGGGCTCGTTAAACTTACATCGAAGGATGTTACCATTGTGTGTTTTGTAAACCACGTTTGCATACCCTCGTCTTTGGTCTAAATGTCGGCTCCATGTTGCTCCCAACTGAACCATCTAAAGCATACCTTATACACAAGCCTTGTAGCACTTTGCCTCTGCGTCTTAACACCCTTGGCCCCCGAAGGATTTTTCCTGAGTATCATTATTCTAAACATCAGTCTTGTCCTTGCGCCTTGAACTTGTATGTTTGTAACACTCGTTCCTCCATTGTAATGCAACATTCCTTTATTATTTTTTCCAAAATCATTGACAAAGACAAAAAAATCAAATATACCCCAAAAAGAGGAAGCGAAAAGTATTTTCTTTATTGGTAGCACAATAAGTCTGCCTTGGATAAAGCACATCTGTCCATTTGTTCGCCAAACTATGGGATGTAATACAACCTTAGGAAGATGTTCTTGCTACATAGAGTTGTGTCCTCCTCCGTTTGGTTATTCTTCCAAACATATGGAGAGTTTGTGTTGCCTCCTGCCTCGTAAACTTATGTTAATGCCATGCTACCCGGGTCTCATCATTTGTCATGCTATTGTCCAAGGGAAGTCTTTACCAAACCTGAGTCAGCCCCTCTGCAGTTTGTCTCTTTCCCTCATACCTGGCCATCCTAAACATCCAATCAAGCCTTTGTTCAAAATCAATGAAGCCTTCAGTTTGATCATCAAGATTCTCTAGTCCATGACCGACGAGCCGTTGAATACCTCTGGGTAGTGAAGTCGTACACTCATATTACACTCCTACCTGAGTCTTGAATATTTTGAAGTTGTTGTTCGAGCTCTGAAGACCTCATCTCCAACCATCAGGCCTTATCAGCTTCTGAGAAGATGGATACTCTACATGTATATATTTTTGATTTCGAGATGTAGCTACGTTGTGTATTGTTCACGGCTACACTTTATATATTGATATGACATGGATCTATAGTGTATTTGATTTGTAGCCATGCGTTTATTCTATCCCAAGAATGGGTATGCCTACCTCGGCGAGACAATTGTTATTTTTGCAGATGACGCCTCCCGATTTATGGTTCCTGGGCTCACTTGTTCGGCAGATCAGTAAAGATTGGTAATGTATTTCGGCCATCAGATGCTCTTCTGAACTCAGACATTAGGGGGCATATTTTATAACCCTAATTTTCACCATTCATTCTTACCTGGCATCAAGCCATCTCAGATCCCTTCTTTGCCAAAGCACTGTTGAACAACTCTTCTTAAAAATACTTTTTATAAAGGCCCATGCACCCTGCTCTATTACTGCACGCGTGTACATGCTTACTGACCCAAAACAGCCCGCATGTACCTACAAAATCATGAAAAAAGGAAATTTGCCAATGAAACACACAACTTTGGGTGAGTTAACTGAACCTTCCAGCCATGCATGGTCGAGGGTTTGCCCAAATACCTAGCTTCTTATAACCTATGAAAGAAGGGATAGGGGTCCTATTTGGAGGAGGAAAATCATATTAAAGAAACTATACCCAATTGTATATTCACTTTGTCCCAACCCTTTAGCCATCCTCGTGTAAAGAGAAATATAGAGCAAAGAAGTTGGAGGACAGTTGAAGAGGAGCCCAAGACCAGGTTCATGGAGCAGCGACTGGCTTCATCATTTTAAGTTGATTTGTTGAAGTTAATAATAAAGAGATACTTTTCCTGTCCCACCATATGAGGTTCTTATGATTTGTTGTATACTTGTTTATCGAATCTCTAACCCATTAATCTATATATCAAGTGCATGCGTAGTTTGTTGTTTTTTTTGTGTGAATGCAGATCATCCTTGGGAGGAGAGCTGCAATCAAAAAACGATCAAGCGTAAGGAAGGATCTACATCAAAAGCCTGGAATAAGGTATCCTCACCTAACTATGTATTTTCTTAAGAATAATGGGGATTAGGTCTGGGATGACGGTAGAAAGAAGAGATCTTTAGGTCTTTTCTGCATGCATATTTCAACCCTAATTGCTAGCCCGTAGAGGGATTTCCCACTCACAATAGACCCATTCTTCTATGCCATAGCCAAATTTCATCTTCCTTTCCTAGACACCACTTTTCATTTCCAATTTCACTTAATACATATATGTTGTTTGAAGTTCTTGCAGCTATACCGACCAATTTCCCTGAACCTTCTTTTCTTATCTCACACTTTTCTGAATCAAAAGTAAGTTTATGACCTTGGTCACACATTTGATTCACACTTAGAAGATTATGTTTCATTTCTTATACCAGTAGAATATTGTGTGCCTTTTCATTCTTGTTCCCAATTCAGACTGTGCCTTCTCCAATGATTTGGATGAATTATCATTTCCGAAGGAGACTGGTCCATTTTTTTTATTTTTGTAATGTAATAAATTTGTCTCTATCACCTGTCATGTGTTTTGGACATCCACTGTCAACATACCAACCATGTTTCTTCTTCTTATCTTGTAGAGAGACTATACATTCTTCATTTTATACTCATATTGATTTCTTATCCATGTCGTTTTGTGAGCTTCTTGTCTGTGACTGTTGCTATTCTGTTGAGGTTCTTTAGGAGGGACTGTCATTCTGCAATCCTTGTCCATGTGTCCAAAATTGTTACATTTGTAACATTCCACTTCAGTGCTCAAATATTCAAACCTGTTATGACTTCTTCTTTGTGTGTCACTAGGTCTCCTTGAATAATCCCTTTGTGTATAACTCTCAAAGTTGTTACTGTTCCTGTTGTTAGCTCTACAGTTCACAGCTTTATGTCCAAAATTATTACATGCATAACATAAACCAAAAAATATAGTTTGATACCTAGGATTTGAAGATCTTCTAAAAGGAGGTGCTCTTACGAATCCTTCTTCTTCTTGAGGCCTATATGTCTGTTGTTGATTCTGAAATCTGAATCTTCTTGGTGGAGAAGTGTCCCTGTAATCTTCCTTGTATATATTCCTATCCTCTTTGATTGTTTCTGCATAGATCTTTGGATTTGTTTCTTGATCTGTTGTTTTGGAGCTTGATCCCTTTTTTGTCTGATTGTATCCAAGTCTGAACTTGTCAAGATGAGATTTTTGACTGCTGATAATATCATCTAGAACTTTGGAGCTATTTTGCATATTTTTATTTTGAATATCATTTCTTAGTGTGACAACCTATGCTTCCAAGTTTCCAATGATCTTGTCCTTTTCTTCTAGTTGTTCTTTGAGTTCTTCTTCAATTCTTTTATCTTCTTCTATTTGAACCTTCAATTTTGTGATCATTTGTTCTAGT
>JZKD02S1609471.1:36165-80009 GCA_000966675.3 Picea glauca | reverse complement strand
AGACACCTATAGATATTCAATATTCTCAAGTGTGATTAAAATGAGATATCCTTGCCTCTTATTTATACTCTCCAAGTAGCTTCCTTAAAAACATCTTCTAGGTCACTTGGCCCCATTTTCCTTGTTTTAGGGTTAACCCACTTCTAATTTCTCCATTAAATTCATTATTGAGATAATTTATTTTATATTCACTTTGAATTATAATACACTCATTACTTCACTTTATTATTTACCTTTTAAAATCTCTTAAGCCACTTTGACTACTTTGACCTTTTGGGGCTTCTAGATGACATATGAGGGTCCTCCAACTTCGTAAGGCCATAACTCTCAAACTGTGAGGCATTATGTGGTGTTCCACATACAACCAGAAATGGAATGACATGTACTATCCATATAGAATAGTATTATCTGAAAATATATCATAACTCATACTATTATCCATCAAACAAACTTGGGTCCATTACCCAAACCTAGGGCCTCGAACTTATCATGGCCATAACTCTCTAACCGTGAGGAGTTATGTGACATTCCACATACCACTGGAAATGGAATGACAAGAACTATCCATCTAGGACAGTTTACTTGAAAAATTCATTGTCCTTCATATCATTATTCCACAATTAAGCATGGGTTCTCTTACTCCGCAAAGTGTCTTCCCGTGAGTGATTTCACCACAAGGGGACCACTTTGGAGTTCATCCATATTTACTTCCTATAAACCATGACAAGAAAATAATGAGTCATATTTACATAAAAAAATATTCGGTCCATTACTCAAACCCTTTTGTTGCGGGGCTTTCTTCAAGGGTTGACATCAATGACAACCAACCTTAATCAACAAAATGAATACATGTATCTATGGATTCACATTTACAAAGGTTCTAGATACCCAGAATCTCCCTGACCTCAACCTATACTTTTCATCATGAATAAGTGTAAAGTATTTTCATCATTACACCTGTAAAGTAAATAGTTTCTTGGACCTTCTCTATTATGATTTTGGAGGGATTCCTATGTTAAAATTTTATTGTTAAATATGAGTCACATAAACAAATTACACTTGGTAGGGGCCTTAACATTCCAAATCTTCTACCACCACCATTTGTTTTCACCTGATCTTGGTCCAAAAAGAGATGAGTATCCAAGACTAGGGGTATAATTCCCCTCCCTGACCCATTCATAAACCATATTAATTCATCTAGGAATTTGTTCAATATTTTTTGTGTCTTATTTAGTTTTGCTAAAATAGGATTCCACATTTTGGCCAAATTTCCTCCTAAACCAATATCAATTGACTTTCTCCATCCTTGATACCAATGGGTTATGTCATCTTTGATATCAATAAAATTAACTGTACACATTCCAATTACATCCAGGTGTTGTATGAATTCATCAGGGAGGAATGTGTCGCTACCACACCCCATTATTCCATTTCCCCCCACTCTTACTTATGATCCATCTCCCATTTACCATGTGAAATAATATCCTATGACTGGGAAGGCTAGTTTCATTTCCTTCCATTGGTTGGATACATTAACTATACTCATCGTTTCATTTCTAATCCATTCTATGAGAGTCCCTATAGAAATGTATTTCTATATAAGAATTTTTTTCCATTGGTTCTCCTTTCTAATGACATTCCATAATGATTTTTCTACTAGAGATTTTTCAAATAAATGAATGTTCTTTATCCCCCAACCCCCTAGGTATTTTGGATATGAAATCATATCCCACTTAAAAAAATGATTCCCTTTGTACTCAATACTCCCTTTCCATACAAAATCAAAACAAAAATTTATGATTTTTTCAACAATACCTTTGGGTATATGATCTAGGGTGTGTTAGTATAATAGAATAGCTTCTAGCATTGACTTTAATAGAACCAATCTACCTCCCCTAGAGAGCTACCAATTGCACCAAAAGGATACACATCTTTCAAAGCAACCAATATAAATATACCTTTTCATATAAATTTGGATTAAGAATAAATCCTCGATATTTAACTCTTTATAACATTTCAAAGTGATAAAAAGGAAAAAACCCTCAAATACCCAAATCCCGAATACCCTCCAAGCCAATTGTATAAACTATAGACTAATTCTCATTTATTCCCATGTCTGTATCCTTGTTGTAATGCTATAAATTGTTCTTGAAATATTGACACTCCCTTTTTGATCCAAAATAAAATAGTAGAACATCATCTATGGAAAGTAAGTGTGTGAGTGCCTCCGATCCTATTCTCACACCTTTGATTCTCCTCATTCTCCTATATTCAATAATGGATCTACTTAGTCCCTCTACTACCAAAATAAAGAGATAGGGTGAGAGTGGGAAGCCTTGTCTAAGCCCCCTTGAAGAATTAAATAAATTTTATGTTGATCCATTAGTCGACATTACAAAGGAGACCATAGTCACACATCCCATAATCCACTTGACCAAAGGAAGTGAGAACCCGATGTCAGTTAATATTAAACAAAGGTACAACCATGATACCCTATCATATGCCTTAGAAATATCTATCTTGATCATTTTTGCTCGCATAGTGAGGTTTTTCTACAGTGTAGTCCCTCTTTTATCATTCATAAATCCCCATGTATCTAACACCCTTCTAGGAAGCCAAATTTCTTAGGAGAGATTAATTATGAGAGGATAGTCTTCAATCTCATTGCAATAACCTTGGAAATAATTTTTATAAATGTAGCTGCATAGGGAGATAGGCCTAAATCCTTCAAAATTCTTAGGGAAATCCACTTTTGTGATGAGAGAAATAAAAGTGGAATTAAAATATACATTCACTCTTCCACATGTTCTAACTTCTTCAACGGATGTAAGCAGGTCTTGACCCAATAAGTCAAAAAACTAAATATGTAATTTTTTACTATATCCATCTAGATGTGGACTTCTATATCTCTTAAAGGAGTTAAGAATATAAATAAGTTCATCCCTTGTTACTTATACATCCTCTCATTATCCTCTTCTCCAACTAATCTAGGGAAATACTATTCCACCTAGATAATTTCTTCTATGTTAGATCTATCTAGTAATTTGAACACCTCCTAAAAATGTTTCAATACTAATTCAATGAGATCCTAAAATGTGTTGACCTTCTTCCCTTCCCTATTTATTATTTTCCAAATTTTATTTACACTCTTTTTGTGATTGGAAAATTTTTGAAAAAAAATTATGTTTTCATCTGTTGACTCAATCTAGGTTGCCTTACTCTTGAGCCTCCATTCCCTTTTCCCATCCTAAAGTAACTTTTCCTTTTTTCACTCCAATTTCTTCCAAGTGGTCCTATCCTTTGTTGTAACCCCTGAGATATTTCTATCTAGGAAACTATGCCAAGGAATCCATTTGAATTTGATTGAATTTTTGTTTAAGTTGATCTATCCTAAAACAAGGTGTTTTATTGATTCACTTCCGACCTTAATTACTAATATTCAATTTAAAAAAAATTAGATTTTGAGGGCATCATTTCAATGTTCCAAACAATTAAATCTGTTAAGACATGAAAGAAGAATTAAGAAAAACAAAATGATAGTAAAATAATGTATCTCTTGATAAATATTATTCTACTTCTCAATTAGAAGGAATTATGCATAATATGTATCTGAACAAAGAATATAAATTGAACAGAAAGGAACAATTTGTTTATATTCAGAATATATAAAAAATTAAGCATAAGTCCTGTCAATACTCACAGTTTGTCAAAGAAATCTATATCTTTAATGATCCCTTCTGCAATTGCAATAGTAGTATTCATATTGAATTATCACAATTTCAGTAATAGATACATCCAAGAATGAATTTATGAAAATGGAAACAACATAAGAGAGAGATATCAAATGAGATGAAACACATAAATTTTGAATCACTCAAAACCTACCAAATTTTTATTAAATATTTGTCTTTCCTGGGCCAAAATGCTCATTTTACATTGAATTTTATTATACATTTATACAAATTAGGTTGTAACCAAAATGGTTATTCGATCCTATTTCTCAGTTTTCATATACAAAGATATCTTTGAATTTTTAAAAATAGAAACACATGGAAGATATGATTTGATATCCCTGATTTTCTTCAATTGACTTGATGGCTCATTCAGTCAACAGTTGAAGGAGAAGCTTCCAAGTATTGCTTGTTGGATATTTGAATGACTTCATTTTCCTGTATGCGATGTCGAGATCAATGTATTTTTCATATGTAGGAGGACTGGATTTTTGTTTTTTTGATTTTCTATAAAAGATAGAAATCATCTATGAGTACATCTACAATAGTTTATCCCCTCAAATTGTTTTTTATTCCTTATAACTTTTCCTCACTTTCTCTTATTGTATATAAATTCTTCTTGTATCCTTCAAATGGCAGAAGCTTCCCTTTATCATTCCAAGATGAAGACAGTGCCATCTTTACTAATTTTTCATATTTTTTGGTAAATGACTCAAAGCTTCTTTTCACCATTATGCATTTGTTCTGAGCTTGTTGAAGTATAATTCTTTTGGTAAAAATATTTTCATCTTCCATCACCATTATAGTTATGTCCCTGCCACCTTTAGTTTTCAATACTTCATTGGTATTAGAATTTATGAACTTTATAACTCTAGTAGCAACCTAAGGTCTAATTTCTAATTCCAAAAATGATTTCTTTATAGTATCATTTGCTTCATCTGTCAATTGGATCTCATCATCCATTATATGGAAGTAATTCCAAAATTTTCCAACTTCATCAATAATTTCATCCCAAATAATGTGTCTAGCTCTTATAAAATATTTTTTTCCAAGCAACTTGTTTTTCATATGATCCATATCAATTAGAATCTTGGCTTTATGTTTTTGGTGTTCTCCAATAACTTTATCCTTATCCTTGATTTCTTCATTCTGTGTTGAAATTTTTTTCCTAAACTTTTCAATATCATCTCTCTTCATATTCAAATATGATAATTCTTTCGATAATCCATCTGTTGGATATGCTGATTCTATTTCCTGTGATGAAGAAGATCCTGCTTTCAAAATTTCAATTTGCTTCTGATACAAATCAATCGGTTCTTTCATATGTACCATTTTATTTAGGATTTGATCCTTTTATGTTTGGATTATCTGCAAATATGGACTCTAGACATGTTTGATTCCAGGAACACCGAGTCTTTTCTTTAAATATTGGATCTTTGTATATTTGGTTTTCATCATAATCTACACAGATGCTACATCTTGTGGATTATCTCCTAGGTCCATTACCCATTATTCCAATTTCTCCAATTTCATATGCTTGGTTATATTGACAATTTTTTTATTTTTAAGTTGGTTTCTGATATTTTAATTTATAACTTGTAGCTTATTTATTCCAAGTTTAGCTATCATCACATCTCTATTCAATATTTCTCCATTTTGTCAATGCAAATCCTTTTTATCCAGTGGATGAACATGTTTATATAGAATGAGATTAGATAAGGATAACAATATTTTCACTTATCCAACTTTACTCTGGAATTGTTCATAATAATACAATCAGAAGTTTTAGCTGAGGAGTCAAATGTATAACCAGTGCTTTGTAACTCAAGGATTTTAAGATTTCAAAGGTATTTATTGAGGTTAGAATATAATTATTCCTAAGGGAACTAATTCAATTGAGTATTATAATAAATATGCTCATTGGTATTCGTTCTTAACCTCATGGTGTTGCTACATTTCCAAAAAGTGTCCATAACCTATGGTCTAGTCACCCTGACATCAAAATACTTGCTTCACTTCTAGCAAGCATCCATAGACCCAATGAAGATACTTGCATTTACCACTTAAATTTTCTTTCACCATCTCTTTTAATTTCTTTGACAATTTACAGGAGATAGGGCTAATAAATATGTTTTTCACATCTAAGGGATGATTTATGTTGATCAAGGATGGGTTAGAAATACCTGAGTGATAAAATATAATCATAAATGTTTTCATCCCCTCATTCCTAACTCTATCTTTCCAAAATATACCATTTTAGTAACATGTATTGAGCAAAACAACCAATTATAAGTTTGAAACTTAAGCCTCTACTTATAAAGAATTACCCAAACCATATTTTTTCAAATTTTGATGAGAAAATAAGTTAAAATGTTCTCTTTCTGACATGTCAAATTCTTCATTAGTTGTTGATGAAATATTTTCTATTAAAATTCTGAAGTTTGAGAAGATAAGGAATTATTTGTTTTAAAGAGAAGGTTTATTAAGTGATGTAATATTCTATAATAAATATAAAAAAGGGGTGAACAAACTATCTAATAAAGGACACTCTACTTTTGTTTAATTAGGTCATCCTTAGTGATTGATGAATCTTCATAAATCAAATTTCAAACAAAAACTTATTTCAAACTATTTATTTGGAAATCCTTCTAAAAAATATAAAAGAAAAGAATTTAAAAGAAACATTAAAGAAAATTGATTATATACAATGAATGGAACATAAAAACTTTAGAATTGAATGAAATGTTTCAAGTGTTAGAATATTCGATGTGCTCGTTTTACGATAGAAAATATCACTATTCTCATCCAACCATAGGCACACATCCACCCCCGATCAATATAACCTTTTCTATATAGAATGATTCTGAAAGAAACACTAGAACCGATACATAACCAAGAGAGCGCATATTTCTCCAAAGATAGATTACCAAATAGAAAGTCCCAAAGCCACAAAAAAAGAACAATACTCAGCTGCACCAGTTGCAGTTGCAACAACTGCATTTTCATTTTCACTTACCAAGAATACTGCCAAGAAATATCACCAAGAACAACACCAAGAGATACTAGAAGTTAGGGTGCACATCTTAGGCTATATGGCGCTAGAGAGAGAGACAAAGAAACACTCAAGAGTATCCACCTTCCTATATTACAACTACAACTCCAAACTTGCGCTATCCTTGACTGAGAGAGTGAGTAAAGTGAGTGTGTACAAATGAGATACATCATCTCTTATTTATAGTGGTTCTTGTCAGTTGTCTTAAAAAATTGTGTTTTTAGAATCTAATACTTTAATATTAATTATTTTACTAAGACGACTTGTCTTCAAGGGTTTCTACACATATGTTTAGCATTTATCTTGCTTTCATAATATTCTATTCTATCCAAAGGTTATACATGGAGGTTAATACGTCCTGCATATACCATAATATCACCACTCCCCCTCACAACGGAGGTATTAATTGTAATTATCACATAGTATGGGAAAGGCTCACATAGTATTGCAGACCATCCTACAGGTAGCATCATCATATCCACATAGGCTATATTACGAGCATCATCATTACTATCCATCTAGCTAGAAATCACCTCAAACACTACTGGTTGGAACACCATCCTAGGAAACACATTCAACACTACTGGGAATATCCATGGAAATCTAGTAGTAGTACACAATTAATACAATCCCATCCAATAGATCACAACAATATCGATCCATATTAGTACAAAACTATTGTCCAATGGTACACACCACTCTTAGTAGCACAAAACTACTAACCAATGACACAAAATCACCATCAATGGATCACATTCAACAAAGTATCATACACCTATTGTCCATAGTCATATAGTCTTCACATCAATCAAATCATATAATTTGATATCATCTTGAATCAAGAATTTCATCAACTACATCACCTCTAAGCCGTACTAGCATGATATGGATGCATCATATCTAAGATGTGTTGATGTGATATGGAGTATCATATAAATCATCTCTAAGTCGTACTAGCATGACATATCTATCATGATGTCAATGCATCATATCTAAGTTGTATGTCATATCTAAGCTATAATCACATGATGTAGATCAATGCCTCTCTGTGTCACCTCTAAGCTGTATGATCATCTCTAAGTTGTACTAGCATGATGCCAATGCATTGTATCTAAGTTGTATGTCATATCTAAGTTGTACTAGCATGATCATATCTAGCATGAAACAAGCCATCTACATCACCTCTAATTTGTATGGTCATCTCTAAGTTGTACTAGCATGAACACACCTAGCATGATGTCAATACATCATATCTAAGATGTATGTACATCTCTAAGTTGTACTAGCATGCCAATATCTAGCATGATGTGACTCATAAGAATCATCTGTAAGATGTACTAGCATGAACATATATAACATGATGTCAATACATCATATCTAAGTTGTATGTCCACCTCTAAGATGTATTAGAACGATGCACCTCATGCCACTATATCATCCACAACTCCAACCATACGTATCATATAAAAGCTATACTAGCATGATGAAAGCATCATATTTAAGATGTATTACCATCTCTAAGTTGTACTAGAATTATACAGATCTATAGCTCAATGACAGTCCATAATTCCACATATCAACACTCCCTCCCAACCGAGGAAGTAATCTTCTCCCTCTCAACCAAGGGAACAATATCCACAAGTCCCAACTTGTCCCTAAAGTATGAAAACTTTTTTTTCGACATAGGCTTCATCAAAATATCAGTTGTCTTCTCATTAGTGGATATATACTAGAGAGTCACTCCTCCCCTCTGGACTTTATCATAGAGAAAGTAGTACTTGATCTCAATGTGATTCAACCTGTCATGGAACATCAGGTTCTCTAAGAGATTCACACAACTCTGATTATCACAATATATCACAATCGAATCCAATAGTTGATCAAATAGTATAGAAACCAACTTACAGAGCCATAATGCTTCCATACAAGCATCAAAAGTTGCAATATATTCTACTTCTATAGTGTTGAGTGTAACATACTTCTATTTTCTACTAGCCTATGATATCATAGAAGATCCTCATCTCTAAGTTGTATTACCAACTCTAAGTTGTACTAGCATGATACAAATCTGCATCTCACTAATAATCCATGATGCCACATATCAACATTCCCTCCCAACCGAGGAAGTCATCTTCTCCCTCTCAACCAAGGGAGAAATATCCACAAGTCAAATCTTGTCCCTCAAGTATGCAAACTTTATCTTGGACATAGGCTTCGTCAAAATATCAGTTTTATTCTCATTAGTGGAGATATACTAGAGAGTCACTCCTCCCCTCTATACTTTATCACGAAGAAAGTAGTACTTGATATCAATGTGCTTCAACCTGTCATGGAACAATGGGTTATCTGAGAGCTTCACAAAGCTTTGATTATCACAATATATCACAATCGAATCCATCAACTAATAAAAGAGTACATAAACCAACTTACGAAGCCATATTTCTTCTGTACAAGCATCACAAGGTGCAATATATTCTTCTTCTACAGTGATGAGTGCAACATACTTTTGTTTCCTTCTAGCCTATGATATCATATCATATCCCAATTGAAACATACTCCAAAAGTACTCTTTCTATCATATGCGCTCCCTGCCCAATATGAATTAGTGAATCCATGCAGTTGTATATCATTGTTTAAGGCATATCTCAAACCATAGTTTAATTTCCCACAGAGATATCTCAAAATATTCTTTGTAGCTATCCAATACTCATGTCTTGGTTCCACCTGGAATTAGCTCAACATGTTCACAATAAAGAAAACTCCCAACGTGATATTTACCAAATACATCAATGAGATAATCAACTGTTGGTATAGGGACAAGTCTACTGGATCATAATAAAAGTCTCTCAACTTCCTCATATTTTTTACCATGGGATTTTCCATGGATTTGTAATCTATCATCCCAAACTTATGAAGGATATTTAAAACATACTTCCCTTACCCTAAGAATATTTCACCATGCTTCTACCATACTTCTAGTCCCAAATAATAATGCAAGAGACCAATATCCTTCGTATCAAATTTAGAGGCTAGCTCCCTCTTACACTTAATAATGAGAGGCTCTACACTAAGCTATTGGAGCTTGCTTGATTCCATAAAAGACCTTATTTAATTTGTATACATGGGTTTCTCTTAGGTGTACCTCAAAACCTTGAGGTTTCTCTATGTATACTTCTTCCTCAATTACTCCAGTGAGAAAAATATTCTTTACATCCATCTGATATAAAATATAACCCATGGATGCTGCAAGATATATGATGGCTAGAGAAACGTATCATCATAGCATTCTCCCTCCTGCTGGGAGAACCTTCTAGTCATGAATATTTCCTTGTATTTATCGATACTTTATAGACTTTCCTTTAGTTCTAGGCACAAATTCCCATACATAATGATGGAGTCATATTCTTCCATAATAGATTCTGTTGTCCCTTATATATGAAAGGAATCAAATATTAAAGAATAAAGGTGAAGTATAGACTGAGCGAAAGATACACAAACCAAGGAAGGGTCGAAGTGGGAGAGGAAGCAAAAAAGAAGGAGAGAAGGAAGGAAAAGCTAGTCGTTGGAAGAGAAGATCGAGGAATATAAAGAAGTAAGGAAAATGGATTTTGGACAACTCAACAAGAGGAAGAAGACGTCAACAATTTCTTTGGATCACCTCATGGAAAATAAGGAAATACATGTTGGCGAAGCCCTTAAAGCACAGGTCAAGTTGACCTAGGGTTTTGGACCTAGGGTTTTGGATATAGGGTTTTGACACTTAGACTTTGTTATGTAATGTATAAATAAAGGTCTAGAAGACCTGGGAGGGTTAGTCTGAGGTGGGTCCATTGATACTATGGTTGTTGTTGTTCGGTGTTGAGAATCATTGTAGAGAACAGTGTTGGGACTATATTGTAAGATCTTCAGTTGGGTGCGAAGATCAACCCTATAGTTGGGTGTGTAGGGAGGGACGAGAGAAAGAGAGGGAGATATGCAAGCTATGTGTCCAGATAGAACTGTACATTTTCACATAATATATCAAGAAACACAGTTCTATGGACCTAGCCCTAGGGTGAGGGTGAACCACGTATATCTTGTTTCTCTTTGTGGTTGATGTTGTGTTATTTTCCATTCGGTATATTGATTATTGCATTGTTGTGTTAGATCTGAGATATAACTTGTGAGGTAGGCTTAAGTGAGATAAAGAATAACTAGATTGATGTGTGTTGTGGTCCTGGATCCACTTTGCATTTCCTCTAGTTGTAGACACTTGTGTCTTGCAACCCCCTATTACTACTTCGGGTGAGACTGCACCTGCTTCGTAGGTGTTGCCGAAAGGGCCAGTAGTTAGGGTTTGTTGGTGCACTATAAGAGTTGAACCATGGGTCTACCCCTGTGCCAACAAATGGTTATGTTGCTAGGACCAAGATCTTTTTGAGAGAATGTCAAGGTGGTTCCCATCGAAGACAAAAATTCAGAAGTGGATAGAAGAACAAGAGTGGGACTTCGCTAAAGCCTAGAACAAGAATCCTAGCATTAGTACAGAAGACTGGATAGGACGTATGGAATATACATCTTCACCGAAATACAAAATATTTTGTTTGGAGGAATTCATAAGGAGTTATATGAGTGGTTAGCCAAACTAGAAGATACCCAATTTGAGATCAGATCTAGACCACCTGTGGTTTGGATAACAACTCTGATCAAGAAGGTAAAGAGAGTTGATAATACTATGTCCAAGGCCATGGATCTCTAGTTTGATAACACTATTGGAGGGTACATTACTGAGTTTTCCATTGACATATTTGAATCATATATTCAAGCTGAGAGGTACTTCTTTAAGGGACTTAGAGGAAATTTCCTACACTTTTTAAATTTGAGGATTAAGATGTTATTGCATGAGAATAATATCCTGAAGATATAGTGAAGCTAATGTTCAAGAATTCATATAACGATAGTGATACAAAGGTTGGATACGCGCGCAGTGGGAGACCGTTGAGAGAGGTTCCTCTTGTGAACATATTTAAGCTGAACTATGGAGACGAAGGATTCTATAGTTTAGAAGAAGCATATCTAACAGATGAAGAGAATTTGAAATCTGCAAGAACAGAGGAAGTACAGACCGAAGAACTTCGTTGAGGAGAACCAGAAACTTTAGGCACTGCACCTATTGTCAATGTAAGTAATATCACTCCTCCTGTTGTTCTAGAAGCATTAAGTAACTAGAGAAATTAGAGAAATTAGAGTACTGTTACAAGAAATTTAATACATACTCAATCAAGAAGCCAAAGAATATCTATGGCAGATGAAATGAGTTTATCGATATTTAGAGCAGATGGATCTGAAGATCCTGATCAACAATGGTTCTTATGCAAAGCTATATGGAGTATCAATCAAGTCACTGACGAAGTTGTTAAGAGGACTCAATTTACTACTACCTTGAGGGATCGTGCTTCAAATTGGTATATGAAGTTTGTTTCAGGGCCTGGACAACCTAAACCGATGAATACTATCAAGATTACATTGAGTGAAGAATTCAAGAAACCTAAGTCGGATTCGCAGTTCATTACAGAGATGAAAGAAATCAAGTAGAAGGTCATTGAACCTATTTGGGAGTTTGATCATAGGTTTAAGAATCTGACAGGTCGGTTGAGTTTTCAGATTCTAGACGAACAGAACAAAGAATGGTTCATTGCTTCTCTCTTGCCACATATCAGAGTCCCTTTGATGCAACAGAAAGTTGCTTCACAGGCTGAAGTATTGGATATCTCTATGAAACTAGAAGCAACCCCTATGGAAGAATCCATCGTAGGTATGAGTCAAATCTTGAATCAGTTAACCAGATTATCTTTATAGGTTGAATATATGGAGAAAGACAAAGGAAAAGAGAAAAGAGAAGATATCTAGTGTATCATATGTAAATCAGAGGGCCATGACAAGGAGCATTGTCCCCTATTTCATGAATACTTGGCCTCTGGAGCACCTAGTCCTTTGAAGCAGACTATTGTACCCTGGTGCAAGGTAAGTAGAACTAGACATCACCCTGGTGAATGTTATTATATGCAAAAATATGTCTAGAAAGCTACCAATATTTACTGGACATTCTGCAAGTCTATGTGACATGATGAGAAGGATTGTAGGGATTATGATCTCATGCATGAAATATCAAGGGACACATATAGAATTCAAGGATAAACACAACAAGAAGGAAATAATGCACAATTCAACTCCCCAGGAAGAGGAAACTTCAACCCTCGTGGTGGATTCAGAGGAAAAGGATGAGGAGGAGGTATGGGTCGAGGTAGAGGACAGATCATCTGTTATAACTGCAGACATCTAGGACACTTGGAAAGGGATTGTCATAAACCTTGTACCAATTGAAGCTATTGTAACTCATCTGACCATGTCATCAAATATTTTCCAGTATTGTTGGGAAAACTCCAAGAGAGGCAAGGAGGAAACCAACAAGTATAGTTAATATCAACAGAACCTTGTGGTGAGGACCCCATATTTTTTGTTATTACTAGAGGAGGAGTTGTTACAGGAGAAGACATAGTGACTCTATGAAAGACTACAGAAGGATCAGGAATCAAAAAATATGTAGAGAAGGCACAACTATTTGACCCAAGGAGAGAGAGGCATACTTTTGAGGAAGCAAGGAAAGAATTTGTAGAAGGAAAATATTCTTCATCTAAGGCACAACCAGAAGTAAGGGAATGTGGAATGACACTAGCATTTGATCAGTCTTCTAGGAAATGAAAAGAGGTAAGAAATCTTATGGAATTCTTATGTACTTGCATTAATTTCATTAAGGATGAAAGAGTTGTATAAGAGCTCCAATATTTGATCAAACAATATGAGATAGGAAGGGTAGATCCTTTGTTGAATAAATTAGTACATCAGGTATCTAAAAGGAGAAGGAAAAACAAGGAATTACACTTTAGTGCTCAGATTGGAGACTATGATGTGGACTATGTGTTCCTCGACTTGGGATCAGAAGTCAATGTGATGACGAAGCAGACGTGGTAATTGATGGGAAAACCTAGAATGATTTACTCTCCTATCAGGCTCAGGATGGCCAATCAACAGGTGGTGAGCCCCTTTGAAAGACTAGAGCATGTTCCTGTAGACATTGATGGGATAAGGACATTTGTAGATTTCTAAGTGATTGAAATTGTTGATGACAACTTTCCTTATCCTGCACTGTCAGGAATTGATTGGTCTTTTAACAATTCAAGTGTGGTTGACCTAAAGAAGATAAGAATGACCTTTGAGGGTAATGGAATTAAAGTTATTGAACCTCTAGACCTAGATGAAGGTTACAGATATACAGAACCTATCAGGGAATAAGATCCCGCATATGAGCTAGAGAACATCTACAAGATGACAACAAGACAAAATGATTACATTAATCCCACATTAGGCGTAAATCTCATCTAGTGAAGTGAAAGTGCATGTTCACCAGATTCAGAAGAGGCATTAGAAAATTGACAGAACATGATGTATGAAGTCTCCACATGATGATGTGCCATATTGACCATAGAAGTTCATTGGATTGGCACCAAAGTAATTAATCTTCCAACAATTGATGGTTTGAATCACTTAGAGACATTTCTAGCCGAATTTGAGAAAATTGTTCCAGTACAATAGAGGATGTTGGCACTGGATGAGGCATTGAAAGCCACACCAGCTAGATGGTGGGGAGCACATAAGAGGAATATCACATAATGGACACAGTGTAGCACCTTATTGACAGTGTGATTTTCAGACCAAGCTGAAGGTTGAGAAGTTTGTTACACAGGCGAGAGTTGTCCTAAGGACCATATGCAAAGCTGTGAGGAGTCCTGGAGCAACATTTCTAAAGAACAATGGGTACATAAGTTTGTTAACACCTTAGATACTACGCCTATCAACTGGTATCTGCATGCAGAACTATGCCGCATCACTATAGACTAGTATGGAATGACTCAGAACTTTATAGCTACCTTCTTCTTTGAAATTCAGTACCCAACAATAGATCAAACTTTACAAACCATGATAAAAAAGGTCTTTCAGGAGGCACCTAACCTCCCTTTTACCCAAGAAGGAGATGCATGGACTACGCCTCTTTAGCAGTTACATGATTGATACAATATTAATGATGATGAGGATGATGACCCTAGAGATGTAAACATTGCAGAAACTAAGGGTCACAGAAACATAGAAGGACCAAGGATTGAACTAACTTCTATTGGACATCCCATTAAAATTAAGAAAGTTAATATTGGAACAAAGCAAGCATCTAAAATAGAAAATGTGGGAGACTATTGGGATGATTCTACTATCAACAAGATTACAAAACTATTGCATGAATATCAGGACTTGTTTCCAACCAAGTTCACAGACATGAAGGGAATTAAAGGGCCCATGGGAGAAATGAAGATCCCCTTGAGACCAGATGCAAGACCTATCAAGCAGATACCTTATAAAATGAATCCCAAATATAAGCAGAAAGTTAGGATTGAATCGGATAGAATGCTAGAAGCATGAATCATAGAGCATGTTGAAGAATCTGAGTGGATTATCCCTATGGTGTTCCAAGATAAGAAGACATGAGAAATATGAATTTGTGTAGATTTAAGGAAACTGAATGATGTAATCCTACATGACCCCTTCCCTACACCCTTTATTGATGAAGTTATAGATAATGTAGGAGGAGATGAGGTCTACTCATTCACAAATGGATTCTCAGGTTATCATCAGATTAGAATTGCTAAGGAAGATCGACATAAGACCACATTTGCAACAGAATGGGGTTCGTTTCAGTACACTGTGATGCCTTTTGGCTTCAATAATGCACCAGCCATATTTTTGAGGGTGGTGGTCGAAGCATTTAAGGACTTTCTACACAAATTCCTATAAGCTTACTTTGATGATTGGACTGTCTTTAGCTTACTGAAAGACCATATTGAATGTTTAATATTGATGTTAGATAAGTGTAAGCAATGTCAGATTGACATGAATTTAAAAAAATGCATTTTACTTTCACCCTTTGGAGTGCTTCTAGGGCATATTGTGTGTAAGAAGGGATTGTCGATAGATCCTTCCAAGATTTCCATCATTGTTGATCTACCTCCCCCTACTTCGATCAGATAGTTGCACACTGCATTGGGGCACATTGGATACTACAGAAAGTTCATTAAGGGTTATGCACAGATAACAACACCTATGGAGAAGCTATCAAAGAAAGACAACAAGTTCCAATGGACAAAAGAATGCCAACAGAAATTCGACACACTAAAACAAAAAATGGTCCCTACGCCACTCTTGTTTTTTCTATATTGGAGTAAGGAGTTCAATGTTCATGTCGATGCCTCATCCATTGCATTAGGAGCAGTTTTAACACATACGGGTGTAGGAGACATCGATCACCCTATAGCCTTTGCTAGCAATAATCTTTCTATAGATAAGAGGAACTACACTATGAATGAAAGAGAAGGCTTGGCTATGGTCTATGCGCTACAGAAATTCAAACACTATTTGCTGGGAGGACATTTTAAGATGTTCACTGACCACTCTGCATTGAAGTGATTAGTCAACAAGCCAGTGTTGGGGGGGATAATATGTAGATGGCTACTACTATTCGAGGAGTATGATTTTGAAATTATGGTTAAGCTAGGAAGAATGAATAAAGAGCCTGACCACTTATCCAGGGTGGAACATGGAAAGGAACCTACTAGTCTGGAGGATACAATTCTAGATGCACTGTTGCTAGCCATCAAGAGAGTTGATGATCACTTCGTCAAGATAGTTCAGTTCCTGTCCACAGGAATGAAACCTCGCGAATACATAGTCATTCAAAAGAAACAGTTGGTAGTCTGCACATCCGAATTTCAAATTATATCTGGATAGTTGTATAAGATGGGACTCGATGAGATCTTGAGGAGATGTGTTATGGAGGTAGAAATACCATTGATTATGGAAGAAGTGAATGAAGGCATTGCTAGAGGACATTATGCAGGGAAAGAAACAACATAGAAGGTTCTCAGAGCTGGTCTCTGGTGGCCTACTTTACATAAGGATGCTAAGGAATACTACAGAGCCTGCGATGTATGTGAAAGAGTAGGAAATCCTTCTCAAAGAGATGAGATTCCTTTGGCATCACAATTAACATTAAAAGTATTTGAGAAATGGGACATTTACTTCGTGGGACCTATTAACCCACCAGGAAGGTGCACATGAGATAGATATATTATCACTGCGACAGAGTATTTGACCAGATGGGTAGAAGCAAGTGTAGTTAAGTATTGTAGTGTAACTACAACTGCGTAGTTCATTTTTGAGGATATCATAACAAGGTTTTGATGCCTAAAGATCCTCATGAGTGATCAAGGCATACATTTCATTAAAAAAACTATTGAAGCCTTGACCCAGGAAATTGATCTTCACCATCAGAAGAGTACTCCATACCACCCACAAGTGAATGGTACAGTGGAATATTTCAATAAGATCTTGGAGACAGTGTTAACTAAGGTTTGTAGTGTTAATAGAGATGACTGGGATTTAAGAATTCTAGCAGTATTATGGGCCTATAGAACTACTTGCAAAACGTTAACAACATAGACCCCATTTAAGTTGGTATATGGCTTGGAAGCAGTGTTACCTATGGAATACTTGGTTCCTAGTTTAAGAATCACAACATTTATAGGTATGGATGACCCAGGCGCTGTTCAAGACAAGCTTGCGTAGTTACTGGAACTGGAAGAAGATAGGTTTATTGCAGGATTTCGTCAGCAGGTACAAAAAGAAAGAGAAAAGGCTTATCATGACAGACACATCAGGAGAAAAGCATTTAAGCAGGGAGATTTGGTATTTCTATATGAAATCAAGTTCATGAAGCATCCATGGAAGTTCAGGACACATTGGATTGGGCCATTTGAGGTTTTCTATGTCACAGAAGGAGGAGTTGCACAATTGAAGACCCTTAATGGAGAATGGAAAGAAGGTTTGATAAATGGGAGTCGGTTGAAATTGTATTATGAAAACCAACTGTCTCACAGCTCTTAGTAAAAGTACAAGGAAGAAGTGTCTAGGTATTGGGTGCAGTTGAAACTGGGTACTAGACATAGAAAATACATTCTTCAAAAGGAAGGGAGAGACCGAGTAGAAAGCACAAACTACTACGCATAGTTTGAAGTCGAAGTAAAACAAAAGGTTTATTCTTGCAGTGACTTGGGATGAGTCACATGTGAGTGTTGGTGGCTTATTGGCCCTTGGATATGAAAGGAAGAAAATATTAAAGAAGAAAGGAGAAGTACAAACTGCGTGGAAGATACATAAACTGAGGAAGGGTTGAAATGGGAAAGGAAGCAGAAAAGAAGGAGAGAAGGAAGGAAAATCTATTCGTTGGAAGAGAAGATCAAGGAAGATAAAGTAGTAAGGAAAATGGATTGTAGAAAAATCAAGAAGCGGAAGAAGACATCAACGATTTCTTTGGAGAACCTCGTGGAAAAGAAGGAAAGTGATGTAGGAGCATCGCCAACACATCAAGCGAGCCAGCGCAGAAGTGGAGGATAGCTGGATGAGAAACACAAATTTTGAAAACACCTTGAAGTTGTTGCACGAACTTAAATGAGCCATTAAGATGAGGCGCACTTGTATATTGTAATGGACCTTGAGCGGATTGCTCTCGTCCTTAGTAGATAGACACCATTTAAAGTAGTTAATGCAAGTAGATAGAAATTTAATTCTAGATTAGACTATTTGGGAGCGCAAGAGGGAAAGACGATATAGAGACCCTCATTGTGCATTGTAAAATAATCCGAAGCATTGAGCAGAGAAGCAGAGAGTTGTGGAAGAACACCCATGTACAGATTTTGAATTAATAGAAGAGGTTGATTCAAATCTATGGTTTTGTGTTTGTTCTCTGTGTATGTATGCTGAATGCTTTGCTCATGAGTATTTACTTCCTGTTATGCATTTGATTTACATGCTATGTATGAATTATTTCTTGCTGAGTGTTTGAAATCTGAGAAAGGAAGTAGAAGAAATGAGTTTCAATTGTTTCTCTATCTGAGCAAGGATTCCTGCAAGGAGTACAGTTGAATTCGTCCGCAAGGAGTGCGTTGACAGAAGGCTCAGATAGTTTAACTCTTGTTATCGTTCACCCATAAGTGAAATTAGGTTATAGGATCCGTGCAAGGAGTGCGCAGGCTAAGGAAAGTCTCAGTTGTGAATCTGAACGAAGCATTGAAGGACTGCTACTGCAGGAGTGTGCAGAGTCGAAGATATTCAGCACTTGGAAGTGTCTGAGAGTTTCCGCAAGGAGTGTGCACAAAAATCTTCTCTAAGACTCAGAGTCGAGAGAAATCTCAGGAGGGATAAATCCTTTGAAGCTATTGAAGGTAGCATAAGGAGTTGGAGCATATTGAGTGACTCAAGGCGTCAGAGTTTTGTGTCATAGGTGATTAAGCCCGAAAAGGAGTCTTTGGTTCAATTCAGGAACATATCAAGGAGGAGAAGATAGATGGACAGGATCTTGTGGGGAGGATTAGTGAAATCCCGCTAGCTGTCAGATCCACCAGAGCAGCGAGGAGGATACGGTTACATCCAGATTTCAAACTCTAGGGATTGTCAGCCGTTGGATCACCAGGCAGTTACCCGTCAACCGTCCGTTTGATAGGAATTGTGCAAGGTTTAAATCCTCATGAGTAGAGTGGAAAACCCCAAGAAGTATCGGGATATTGAGGCATCAGGGTTCGGGAAATCGGGAATTCCGTGGACCAGAGATCGAGCAAATCCATCGTGGAAATATCGACAAGCTCGGAGCCGTCCATCTAGTGGGACAGGTGGCAGGAATCAGGAGTCATCGGTATATCGTAGATTCAGAAGACAAGAACCCGAGACCTTTTGAGTTTCGAAACAACGAGGGGATCATAACCGTGGATCTCTCCACTGGGGATCCGGTCATCGAGGTTCATACAGGTGAGTGGTTTGACTTTGCGTTTGGTGAAGTCTGAGGTTCAATCTGAACCGTCCATCATTTGGGACGTGTGTCGAAAGGTCTGATGAAGTCGGGGTTCGACATATCGAAGGTCCTAAGGACAGGATACTCTTGCAATTTGAAATCGTGAAAAGTGATATCCCGGCAGGCCAAAGGAACAGTGTGGGGCCACAGTGGAGTTAGTGGAGAACAGGTGGCACGAGCTATCGGAGTTTCACAGCGAGAAGTGCCAAAAACGTTGCATCAGGATTCGGGAAATCGCGAACCCCGAATTCCCGATAGAGGTGATGGAACGTTGAAAAGTCAAATTGCACGCGTGTCGGGTAATCGGCATATCGGGAGTCGGGAGTCGATAAAACAAAGTGTTCGACATCGCGAGTAGCAAAATCGCGATAGGAGAAGTCTCGATAGATAAGGGAAAGGTCAGCATTGACTGAGGTGTCGGGTCTCGACGATCCAAGAGTACAGCGTTCGATCATTGACCTCGCGAGATCGCGAAGTCCGATCCTCCGAGTGCAGAGAGGGGATCGCATGAGAGTTCTGTGGGTGCAGATTTCCCGATAGGGAAATAGAAGGACATTATAGTTCTTTGGGTCATGATAAAGGGAGGATCCTGTGAGTGGACATGCTTGCGAGCGCGCCTGCGTCAAGTGGTATCAGAACTTAGAAAATCTTCTTTACTTTCTGTAGTAGGGAAAAGGAGAATTCACCATGCCTCCAAGGAGAAGAGATAGACAATCACCCGATCCAGAGGAGGAAAGGGAAATGCCCAAAGGAAGGGGTAGAGAAGTGCAGAATCCAGAAGTAGAAAGAGATTTGCATAACTTACGTGCTAGAGTTGTGGACATGGAGATAAGACAAAGGCACACAGCTGATGTAGGAGATATCAGTGAGTCCGAAAATGAAGATGATGTTGGACATGGAGAAGAAGAAATCCCAGCAGAAGATGCAGCAAATGAGATCTTACTTAAAGCTATTGCAAGAATGGGTGCAAAGGTGAAGATGGACATTCCAGTTTATGAGGGAAATCTGGATGTAGAAGATCTTCTAGACTGGATTAGATCTCTGGACACCTATTTTGACTATGAAGATATCGAAGAGGAAAATAAATTCAGGCATTCTGTCACGAGATTAAAAGGACATGCATCCTTATGGTGGGATGAGCTACAAGCTGACAGACCCTACCAAGGAAAGCAGAAAATTAAGAGCTGGGAAAGGATGATTGCAAAGATGAAGGCAAAATTCATTCCCAGGGACTATCAAATTTCTATGTCTAGGAGGATGCAGAACCTGAGACAGAAGCTGATGTCAGTAAAGGAATATACTGAAGATTTTTACAGGTTGAATATTAGGCAGGTCATCGCGAAAGCAATGACGAAAAAGTGGCCAGGTATATGAATGGCCTGAGATATGAGATTCAGGATGAAATGAATATGGTGACCATCTGAATGGTGGACGATTCTTATCAGATGGCTTTGAAAGTTGAAGAGAAGCTGAGCCGAAAGAAAGGTCAAAGGGGCCGAGGCAGAAGTCAGCCCAGAGGCAAATCAGTTGCCCAGGAAAGAACCCAGAAGCCCGGGGATGACTGGAAGAAACCTCAGACTCAGACAGAGAGAGGTGGAAGTTCGCAGCGAGGGAAATACACAGAGCAAAGAGAACAACATACTGAGCAGAGAGGAGGATATGCTGATAATAATAGGTTTCCTCGTACTAGAGGTAGAGGAAGAGGAAGAGGTGGAATCATCACATGCTTCACATGTGGAAAGAATAGGCACAAGTCTTATGAGTGTCCTGATAAAAAGAAAGAGGTTGGAGAGACTCACATCGCCGAGGCATAGAGGCGAGATGTTGAGGCAGAAGACGCTGAAGGCAGAAGATCGTTGGTAATGCGAAAAGTCCTTTTGACACCAGAGAAAGAGGTGGAAAGTTCAGTCCAAAGGACCAGACTTTTCAGGATTGCTTGCAAGACCAAAGACAGGGTATGCAAGGTCATTGTGGACAGAGGTAGCATGGACAATCTCGTTTCAACCGAGATGATAGAAAAGCTGGAGCTAGAGATCACTGATCATCCAAGTCCATATAAATTTTTGTGGCTACAAAAAAGACATCAGGTAAATGTCACCAAACAATGTTTACTTGAATTTAAGATAGGAGGATATAATGATAAGATATTATGTGATGTCATTCCTATGGATGTTTGTCATCTATTGTTGGGTAGACCGTGGCAATATGATAGAAATGTGATTCATGATGGGAGGATGAATACATATACCTTAGAAAAGAATGGGAGGACCAGGGATGATTTTAAGGATGGAAATTTATTTTAAAATGTAGAAACCTTGGCGAATCTTACTAATCCTTCATATGCCAACTATAAATGTTTGGCGATATTTTTGTAAAAATATTCAAATTTCAAAGGATTTAATATAGGTTTCATAAAATTTTGGCGATTTTTAAGGTAAAATAATTTTATCCTATAGAATTTGGGCGAATCAGTTTTAAAATAATGAATCTCATTTTTGGAAAAACCATGGAAAATTAGCCCATGAGCGAAATTTAGCCCCTAAAATCATCCATAGGGAGGACTCATATGTTGCTTCCAATTAAGGACAAGGAGGTAAAACCAGAAGTAAGTAACACTGTACTTCTCATGAGTGGGAAGGAACTTCTTACCGAGGTGAAAAAGAAAGAAGAACCACAATTCTTTGTGGTCAGAAAACCGAGGATTGTTTTAACCAGCACAAGAGTGGACGATTTACCAGAAGGGGTTCAGGAACTGTTGGAGGAGTTCGCTGACATAGTAGTGGACGAACTACCTCGATCGTTTCCACCGATCAGAAGTGTGAGACACCATATTGATCTCATACTAGGAGCTAGTTTTCCAAACAAAGCCGCGTACCGATTGACGCCACAAGAGAATGAAGAGGTGAAAAGGCAAGTCCAGGAGTTGTTGGATAAAGGTTTAGTCAAGGAAAGTTTGAACCCGTGTGTTGTTCGGACAGTACTCAGTCCAAAGAAAGATGGAGGCTGGAGAATGTGTATTGATTCAAGAGCCATTAACAAGATAACCATCAGGTATAGATTTCCATTGCTGAGGATGGATGAATTGATGGACTGTTTAAGTGGAGCAATTTTTTTTCGAAGATTGACCTGAAAAGTGGATATCACCAGATTTGCATGAGAGAAGGTGATGAATGGAAAACATCATTCAAGACAAGAGAGGGTTTGTATGAATGGATTGTTATGCCATTTGGCTTAACAAATGTGCCAAGTACCTTTATGAGGTTGATGAATGAAGTCCTAAAAGATTTCATCGGAAAGTTTGTTATCGTATATCTAGATGATATACTTATTTTCAGTAAAATGAAAGTTGAACATCTGAAGCATTTGGCCATTGTGATGAAGAGATTACAGCAAGAGAAGTTGTTGATAAACATAAAGAAGTCCTCATTCATGAAGACAGAGCTCATTTATTTGGGGCTTGTTATTTCGGCAAATGAGTTGAGGATGGATCCAGATAAGGTGGAAGTGATCAAGAATTGGCCATCACCGAGGAATGTATTCGAGGTGAGAAGTTTTCACGGATTGGCTAGTTTCTACCGAAAATTCATCAGGAATTTCAATGGAATTAGCGCAGCGATGATGGATACAGTGAAGAAAATACACAAATCTTTTCACTGGACAGAAGAGGCTGAGAAGAGTTTTAATCTGTTGAAGAGGAAAATTACAGAACAACCAATTTTGGTGTTACCGGATTTCCAAAAGACATTTCAAGTGAAATGCGATGAAAGCGGTTTTGCAATCAGAGCAGTCTTGAGTCAAGATGACAGGCCAATTGCATATTTCAGCAAGAAGTTGAATGAAGCGAATGTGAAATAATCCACATATGATAAGGAATTTTATGCCATCATTCAGGCCTTGAAAAAGTGGAGGCACTATTTGATTCCAAAGGAATTTGTTTTGTATAGTGATAACCATGCATTACAGTTTGTGACTCAATAGGATAAGTTGAATCAGAGGCATGTTAAGTGGGTTGAATACATGCAGAATTTTACATTTTTGATTAAACATATTTTTGGTACTACTGACAAAGTTGTTGATGCTTTGAGCAGGAAGTGTTTGCTGTTGCAGGAGTTCAGAGTCAAAACATTGGGTTTTGATGATCTCAGGGACATGTATGTAGATGACCCAGATTTTAGGGAAGCATATGAAGCGACTGAGAATCCAGTTCTCAGAGACAAAATCCCATGGATAGAGTGCGTGATCCAGGAAGGATTGTTGTTTAAGGGCAATCAACTATGTATTCCAAATTGCTCCATGAGGGAGAATCTGTTAAAGGAGAAACACAGCGGAGGATTGGTCGGACACTTCGGTCATGAAAAGACATTCAAAAAGCTGAGTGAGTCATACTTTTGGCCAGGGATGTGATTAGAGGTCAAGAGATTTGTGGACAGATGCAAAATTTGCCAGCATTCGAAGGGGAGGAAGTAGAATGCAATTTTTTATCAACCATTGCCCATACCAGAGAGGTCGTGGGATGAAATTAGCATGGATTTTGCATTGGGGTTGCCAGGAACAAAAAGAGGTTGTGATTAAATCTTTGTGGTGGTAGATAGATTTTCCAAGATGGCACATTTTATCCCATGTCAGAAAAACAGTGACACGACTCACATCGTGAACCTATTTTTCAAAGAAGTCATTCGACTTCACGGCTTACCAAGGAGTATTGTTTCGGATCGAGATACGAAGTTCATAGGGCATTTCTGGAGGACCTTATGGAAGAATCTGGGAACTAACTTGTTGTTTAGTTCAGCGTATCATCCGCAGACGGATGGACAGACATAAGTGGTAAACATAAGTCTAGGAGATTTGATGAGAAGCTTGGTGACAGAGCACCACAGCAGTTGGGAAAATATATTTCCGCAGGCAGAGTTTGCGTATAACGACTCAGTGAACAGGAGTACAGGACAGAGTCCATTTCATATTGTTTATGGCATGCAGCCGAGGGGAATTTCTGAATTGAGGGATTCAGAACAGACTGCGACTAGCAGCGCTAGTGCAGAAGAATTCGTGGAGGCGATGAAGGAAATTCAAAGCCGGGTGAAGGAGCGACTGCAGAATTCAAGTCAGGAGTACAAATGAAGAGTCAATCAACATAAAAGACAACTTTAGTTTGAGGTTGGTGACTTAGTTCTGGCACATTTGAGAAAGGAAAGGTTCCCGAGAGGAACATACAATAAATTGAAGATGAATAAAATGAGACCCTGCAAGGTCTTGAAGAAATTCGGGGCAAATGATTATGAGATTGAATTACCCGAAGGGATTGGAATATCTCCGATATTCACTATCTCATATTTGTACCCATATAAAATTGGAGAAGCAGAGACTGGAGATGAACAACCAGTGATCCAGTGGACGAAACAGATGCCAGTTGCAGAGAACCCACAGATGGAAAGAATATTGGACAAGAGAGTGAGGAAGAGGACCAGAAGGAAAGAATACTTTGAGTATCTGGTCAAGTGGAAAAACCATCCATTTGAAGATGCCAGCTGGGAGACTAAGGCAGAGATACAGAAGCATGTATAGATCGTGCAGGAGCTCATGGACATGATCCCATGAAAATTTTCAAGCAAGGGAGTATGATGCAGGAGCATCGCCAACACATCAAGCGAGCCAACGCAAAAGCGGAGGACAGCTGGACGAGCAGCACAAATTTTGAAAACACCTTGAAGTTGTTGCGCGACCTTAAATGAGCCATTAAGATGAGGCACACTTGTATATTGTAATGGACCTTGAGAGGATTTCTCTCATCCTTAGTAGATAGACAACATTTAAAGTAGTTAATGCAAGTAGATATAAATTTAATTCTAGATTAGACTGTTTGGAAGCGCAAGAGGGAAACGAGATATAGACACCCTCATTGTGCATTGTAAAATAATCTCGATCATTGAGAAGAGAAGCAGAGAGTTGTGGAAGAACACCCATGTAGAAAGTTTGAATTAATAGAAGAGGTTGATTCAAATCCATGGTTTTGTGTTTGTTCTCTGTGTATGTATGTTGAATGCTATGCTCATGAGTATTTACTTCTTGTTATGCATTTGTTTTACATGCTATGTATGAATGATTTCTTGCCGAGTGTTTGAAATCTGAGAAAGGAAGTAGAAGAAATGAGTTTCAATTGATTCTCTATCTGAGCAAGGATTCCTACAAGGAGTGTAGTTGAAGTTGTCTGCAAGGAGTGCGTTGACAGAAGGCTCAGATAGTTTAACTCTTGTTCTCGTTCACCCATAAGTGAAATTGGGTTATAGGATCCGTGCAAGGAGTGCGCGGGCTAAGGAAATTCTCAGTTGTGAATCTGAGCGAAGCATTGAAGGACTGCTGCTGCAAGAGTGCATAGATTCGAAGATATTCAGCACTTGGAAGTGTCTGAGAGTTGCCGCAAGGAGTGTGCACAAAAATCTTCTCTAAGACTCAGATTCGAGAGAAATCTCAGGAGGGATAAATCCTTTGAAGCTATTGAAGGTAGCGTAAGGAGTTGGAGCATATTGAGTGACTCAAGGCGTCAGAGTTTTGTGTCATTGGTGATTAAGCCTGAAAAGGAGTCTTTGGTTCAATTTGGGAACATATCAAGGAGGAGAAGATAGATGGACAAGATCTTGTGGAGAGTATTAGCGAAATACCGCTAGCCGTCAGATCCACCAGAGCAGCGAGGAGGATACGGTTACATCCAGAGTTCAAACTCTAGGGATTGTGAGCCGTTGGATCATCAGGCAGTTACCCGTCAACCGTCTGTTTGACAGGAGTTGTGCAAGGTTTAAATCCTCGTGAGTAGAGTGGAAAACCCCAAGAAGTATCAGGATATTGAGGCATCGGGGTTCGGGAAATCGGGAATTCTGTGGACCAGAGATCAAGAAAATCCATCGTAGAAATATCGACAAGCTCAGAGCCGTCCATCTGGTGGGACAGGTGGCAGAAATCAGGAGTCATCGGTATATCGGAGATTCAGAAGACAAGAACCCGAGACCTTTTGAGTTTCGAAACAACGAGGGGATCATAACCATGGATCTCAAGAAGGACACGTGTCGTGTGATCACTCCACCGGGGATCCGGTCATCGGGGTTCATACAGGTGAGCGGTTTGACTTTGCGTTTGGTGAAGTCCGAGGTTCAATCTGAACCGTCCATCATTTGGCACACGTGTCGAAAGGTCTAACGAAGTCGGGGTTGGGTATATCGAAGGTCCCAAGGACAGGATACTCTTGCAATTTGAAATTGTGAAAAGCGATATCCCGACAGGCCAAAGGAACAGTGTGGGGCCACAGCGGAGTTAGTGGAGAACAGGTGGCACGAGCTATCGAAGTTTCACAGTGAGAAGTGCCGAAAATGTTGCATCAGGATTCAGGAAATCGCGAACCCTGAATTCCCGATAGAGGTGATGGAACGTTGAAAAGTCAACTCACACGCGTGTCGGGTAATCGACATATCGGGAGTCGGGATTCGATAAAACGAAGTGTTCGACATCGCGAGTAGCAAAATCGCGATAGGAGAAGTCCCGATAGATAAGGGAAAGGTCAGCTTTGAATGAGGTGTTGGGTCTCGACGATCCGAGAGTACAGCGTTCGATCATTGACCTCATGATATCGCGAAGTCCGATCCTCCGAGTGCAGAGAGGGGATCGCATGAGAGTTTTGTGGGTGTAGATTTCCCGATAGGGAAATAGAAGGACATTAGAGTTATTCGGGCCATGATAAAGGGAGGATCCTGTGAGCGGATGTGCTTGCGAGCGCGCCTGCATCAGAAAGACAAGCTAGAAAATCCCTGAAACAACGGGTCAAGTTGACCTAGGGTTTTTGACCTAGGGTTTTGAAACCTAGACTTTGTTATGTAATCTATAAATAAAGGTCTAGAAGGCCTGGGAGGGTTAGTTAGAGGTTGGTTCGTTGATACTATGGTTGTTGTTGTTCAGTGTTGAGAATCGTTGTGGAGAACAGTGTTGGGACTGTATTGTAAGATCTTCAGCTGGGTACAAAGATCAACCCCACAGTTGGGTGCATAGAGAGAGATGAGAGAAAGAGAGGGAGATCTACAAGCTAACTGCACAGATAGAACTGTATGTTTTCACATAATATATCAAGAAACACATTTCTGTGGACGTAGCCCTAGGGAGAGGGTGAACCACGCATATATTTTTGTTCTTTGTGGTTGTTGTTGTTTTATTTTCCATCCGTTATGTTGATTATTGCATTGTTTTGTTAGATTTGAGATATAACTTGTGAGGTAGACTTAAGTGAGATAAAGAATAACTAGATTGTTGTGTGTTGTGGTCCTGGATCCACTTTTCATTTCCTCTGGTTCTAGACACATGTGTCCTGCAACCCCCTATTACTACTTTGGGTGATACTCCATCTTCTTCGCAGATGTTTCCGAAAGGGCCAATAGTTAGGGTTTTTTGGTGCTCTCTAAGAGTTGAACCATGGGTCTGCCCCTGTGCCAACAACTTCCTTTCATTCTTTCTTCTTGACTTCTTCTTCAAAGGAGGAGGGTTCTTAACAAATTTTTCAATGGACCGGTTCTTCCTTTTTACCACACCATTCTATTGAGGATGTCGATTAATTGGGTTGGTTTTCATTGATGTCAACCCTTGAAGAAAGTCTGGTAGTGGATTTTGGTAGAAAAAATGTTTGGGTAATGGACCCAAGTTTGTTTGATGTATAATGGTATGCGTTTTGATATATTTGCAGGTAATACTATTCTAGATGGATAGTACATGTGATGCCATTTCCGATGGTTATATGTGGAATGTCACATAACTCCTCACAGTTTGAGAGTTATGGCCTTAAGAAGTTGAAGGACCCTCATATGATTGGCTTGAAACCCCAAAAGGTCAAAGAAGTCAAAGTGTTTGCAAATAAGAAATTTTTTAAATAATAAAGTGAAGTGACAAAGTAAAAACGGATTATTTAAGTAATAAAGTGAAGTGACAAAGTCAAAGAGGATTATTTAAATAATAAAGTGAAGTGACAAAATCAAAGAGGATTATTTAAATAATAAATTCAAGTGACAAAGTCAAGGAGGATTATTTAAATAATAAAGTAAATAGAGAACTTTATAATTATGGAAAGTGGTTATAAGACATTTTACCCTAAAATGAGGAAAATAGGTTAAGTGGTCAAGTGGCTATTGGATACATGGACAAGTGGAAAATTGGGCAAAGTTAGACATAGGTGACTATGTGGACAAAGTGACCTAGAAGATGCTTCTAAGGAAGCTACTTGGAGAGTATAAATAAGAGGCAAGGCTCTCTCATTTTAATAAGAATTGAGCATATTGAATATCTACAGGTGACTAAGGTAACCAAAGGATATCTAAGCTGAATTTCAGAGGGAAGGTTAAGTAAAAAAGGCTTAAATTCAAAGGAGGATAAATTCTTTTGATGATGCTTTCTAAGGTATGTTATTTATAGGTCATCTCACCATTTTTTCAATAACTTTTTTTCTAGAATGATTCAGACCATGACATTGGGAGGACATTGAGGAAACATATCCAAGTATCTATGGTATGAATTTCATCTTGTTAGTCGTTGTATTTTTGGAGTTACACGCCGTGGAAAATAGGGTTTGTGGTTAGTCCTGAAACTAGTCTAAAACAAGTGTTTTGGGTAAAAATGTCATAAATTCTTCATAATAGATCCAAATTCAGTAAGACCAAATTTGTTGGTTAGAGTATAGTCTATAGTAGTTTTTGTACAATTTTCATATCAACACAATAAATATTCTATGCAGGGCATGCTCTACAAGTTCTCTCTGTAGAATAAGCTAGAATTCAACAAGGTATTCCATTTTTGCTATAACGCCTTTTCTGAGAGGTTCCAAGTAGTGACACCTGGAGGAATTGCATAAAACACATTGAAGAAAATTGTGTACTATTTTCAGATCTTTATTCATTACAGGTACATAGTTATGATTATTTCAAGTTAGGGTTGTTCACTAATCAAAGACTAGTCATGTGAGACTAAAGTAAAGTTTGATGAAAATGCTAGTCTCTTATTGTTAAAGTTAAGGAAGGTTTGTGGGTATGAAATCATATACACCAGGTCTATGATAGAGTTACAAATAATATTTGGATGTTGAAATTTATGAGGGATTTTGGTTGAGATTGAGGTACAGGTTGGTGCATGGTTGATGCACTTGTTTATGGTACAGGTTGAGGTAAAAGTTGATTCATGGTTGATGCATGGTTTAGGTTATTGTTATAGGTTGTTTGGTGCAGGTTGATTGGTATAAGCTTACAATAGTATATCTCAGAGTGATAGTGTGATAGTGGTTCCACCATTCTACTTATACGTCAAGGCGATTGGACGGGGCAAGGACATGTGGTTGTAGCTAGAGAATATAGGAGGTTGTAGCCTCCTTATGGTTATAGCCAAAGAATTGGGGAGTTGGAGATTCACTTAGGTTGTAGCCTGAGAAACTAGGGGGTTGGAGCCTCCTTCTAGTTGTAGCTGGAAAACAAAGGAAGTTGGTGCTTCCAATGAATGTAATTCTTCAATACATATAAAAAAAATCATTCTGTGGTTTTCTCCCACTTTGGGTTTCCACGTAAAAACATTGGTGTACTGTGTATGTGTATGATTGTTCATTTGTTCATTGTTTATTTACTCTAAAAATATTGGATGATAATGCTACATTGATATAACACTTGCATTATATGGTTAAAAAGGATTAGATTTATATATTACTGATTCACCCCCCCTCTCAGTAATCCAACAATTGGTATTAGAGTAGGTTCCTTCAGAAATCAGTTTAACCAATGAAAGGTAGATCATGGAGAGAAACAACATGTATACAAATGGAATACCATGGTTTGATGGACATAAGTATGGATTTTGGAGTATAAAGATGAAGACATATATACAGGCACAAGGATTTAAAATTTGGCAATCAATTGTAGATGGATACACAACACCAGCAGCTCCACCGAAAAATGACAAAGAAGTGAAACTCGGCCAGAATAATTCCAAAGCCACAAATGCACTTCTGAATGGTCTTCGAGAATCAATATTCACCAAAGTTGCACATTGTAAATCCTCTAAAGAGATTTGGGATAAACTTTGAAATATTTATGAAGGAGATTCAAAGGTCAAAGAAACAAAGCTTCAAACTTACATAGGTTAGTTCGAATAAATAAAGATGAAGGAATATAAGAATATTGCATCTTACCTTTTACAAGTCGATGAAACAATAAATGAAATCTTGGGATTGGGAGAAGAAATCAAAGAATCTGTAATTGTTCAAAAGGTACTAAGATCTCTTCCTATGATATTTGACCCTAAGATATCAACACTAGAAGAAAGAGAAGATCTAAACTCAATAAGCATGGACGAATTACATGGAATCTTCACAGCATATGAAATGAGAACTGAATAGGAAAATTGAGATATAAGAGAAGCATCCTTCAAAGCATCAAAAAGGTCAAAGAAAAAGGGAAAGAAAAAATAAAAAGAACATAGAAACAATAGTGACATCTTGGAAGATGATGAATAAGCAACCAACTTTTTCAGAAGATTGAACAAGGGAACCAATGACCGGTATAGAGGTAAGATTTCTTTGATTTGTTTTAATTGTGATGGTATTGATCATTTTGCTAACAAATGTCCTCATAAGAAAAAGTGAAATGATGAAGGTTACTCAAATAGAAAACAAACATATAAAGGAAAAAGAACCACAAAGAAAGTTTTCAAGAAAATATTATGCACCAAAGAAGACATCTCATCATCAGATGAAGATGAAGTTAGTGACAGTGAGACAGAAAGATTTCTATTTATGGCAGTAGAAGACTCTGAAGAAGAATATGAAGAGGCAGAAGTTGACTACCGAGAATAATTGTTGTGTGCCAGAGAAGTTATCAGAAGATAAAACAAAAAAAACAAGAAACTACAAGATAAACTAGACAAGAAAGAAGGCACTCATGAACTAGAGTAAATGATCACAAATTTGAAGGTTCAAATTGAATAAGATAAAAGAATTGAAGAATGACTCAAAGAACAACTAGAAGGAAGATACAAGATCATTGGAAATTTGGAATAAAAAATTGTCACATTAAAAAAGGATCTTCAAAAGAAAAATATGCAAAACAACTCAAACATTTTGAATGACATTATCAACAGTCAAAAACATCATCATGACAAGTCCAAAATTGGATACAATCAGACAGAAAAGGGATCAATATCCAAAACAACAGAAGAAGAATCATATCCAAAAAGCTATGTAGAAACAATCAAAGGGGATATGAAGGTCTATAAAGAAAATTACAGGGACACTCCTTCACCGAGGAGATTCAGATTTTAGAATCAACGACTGACAGAAAAATATATAACTCAGGAAGAATAAGGATTCATAAGAGTACCTCCTTTCAAAATATCTTCAACTCCTAGGTATCAAAATATATTTTTTGGTTTATATTATGCATGTAATAATTTTGGAAATAAAGTTGTGAATGCACAGCTAACAACAGGAACATAAACAACTTTGAAAGTCATACCCACAAGGGTTATCCAAGAAGGCCTAGTGAAACACAAAGAACAGGTTTGAATATTTGCACATTGAAGTGGAATGCTACAAATGTAACAAATTTGGACACATGGCCAAAGATTTCATAATGGCGGTCCCTCCTAGAGAACCACAATAGTCACAGACACAAACCTCATAAAAGGACATGGATAAGGAAGAAGAATCAATATAGCAATGAAGAATGCACACTCTCTCTACAAGATAAGAAGAATAAACGTGGTTGGTATGTTGACAATGGCTGTTCAAAACACATCATAGGTGATAGAGACATGTTTCTTACATTAAGAAAGGAAAGAGATGGATCAATATCCTTCAGAAATGATGATTCAGATAAAATCATTGGAAAAGGCAAAGTCATAATTGGGAACAAGAATACCATGGTAGAAAATGTTCTACTAGTAGAAGATATGAAACATAATATTCTAAGTGTGATTCAAATGTGTGACCAAGTTCATAAAGTTACTTTCGATTCACAAAAGTGTGACATAAGAAAAGAAGGTTCAGGAAAAACGATTGCAACAACTGCGAGAACTTCAAGCAACATATATGTATTAAGTGAAATTGGAAATGAAAAGTGTTTCCTAGGAAAGGAAGATGAAAGTTGGATATGGAACAGAAGAATGGGTCACATACATTTTGATAACCTTGTCAAAGTCAGTAAAAAGGAATCAATTAGAGAAATTCCCCAGATCACGAAACCAACCAACACTTTATGCAAGCATTGCCAACAAGGAAAGCAAGCAAAGACCAAGTTTAAATCAAAAGTATATTCAACGACAAGACCACTAGAAATTGTGCATACTGATCTATTTGTACCAACTACAACAAAGGGTTTAAAAGGTGAGAAATACTTTATGTTATTAGTTGATGATTATACAAGAATGACTGCAGTTTTCTTTCTCAGGAATAAGTCAGAAGATTTTGAAAACTTCAAGCCCTACAAGGAAATGGTTGAAAATAAAATGGATTAAAAAATAAAATGCTTGAGATATGATAATGGAGGAGATTTCACTTCAAAGGAATTTATGGACTACTACAGCAGGCATGAATAAAAAGGAAATTAGTTGTTGCTGGGACACCTCAACATAATGGAGTGTTGAAAGAAAGAACAAGGCAATACAAGAAATGGATCGAAAAATGCGAATGGATTCCAAATTGACAGATATGTTTTGGAATCAAGAAATTCATATAAAATTTCACATTCAAAATAGAGTAATGCTTAGAAAAAACACTGAAAAAACTCCCTACGAGTTATGGAAAGGAAGACCAACAAATGTGAAGCACTTCAAAGTTTTTGGAAGAAAATGCTACATCAAAAGAGAAGACGACAGAATGGGAAAGTTTGACTCTCATGTGGACTCGTTGGTTACTCAAGTACAAGGAAAGCATACAAGTATTACAACTTGATATTAAACAAATTTGTGGGAAGCATCAATGTAACAATTGATGAAACAGGTAGACAAGAATTAAAGGAAGAAGAAAATGAATCAATGGAACACCTTTACGAAGAAGAAGTAGAAGATGAAAAATAAGTAGAAGGGGAAGATGAATAGGATCCGAAAAAAGCAGAAGAGAAAGTTTATCGAGTGCCTCGAAAGACACCAAGAAGATGAGTACAGAAGAATCATCTTTCAGATCAGATTATCGTAAACAAAGATACAAGAGTTGAGACTAGAAGAAGAATCCATTCATTGGAACAAACTCACATAGAACTCTCATCTACAATTGAACCAACCTTTTTGAAGAGGCCAGCAAGGATGAATTTTGGAATAAGTCCATGGATGAAGAATTAGATCAAATAGAGAAAAATGACACTTGGTAATTGGTTCCAAAACCAAATGATAAGAATGTGATCGACACAAAGAGGGTATACATGATAAAATTGAATGAAGATGGACATGTTACAAGGAACAAAGCTATATTGGTATATAAAGGATATGAGCAGGTTGAAGGAATTGACTTTGAAGAGACATTTTCGCTAGTAGCAAGAATGGAATCAATCCGATTGCTTTTAGCTTATGCATGCTCCAAAAATATTAAAGTGTATCAGATGGACATAAAATCATCTTTTCTGAATGGGCAACTTGAAGAAGTATACATTGAACAACCAAAAGGATTTCAGTTGTCAGAGAATGTAGATTATGTGTGTAAATTAAAGAAGGCCTTGTATGGTCTAAAATAGGCTCCTAGAGCATGGTACTCTAGACTGGATAAATATCTACATAAGGCAGGGTTCAGAAAAGGAAGTGAAGACAACAACCTCTACATCAAGGTAACTCAAGATAGTATTTTATTAATTGAATTTTATGTTGATGATATTATTTTTGGAAGTACTGATGATAGATTAAGCCAGAAATTTGCAAAGGACATGCAGAATGAATTTGAAATGTCATTACTTGGGGAACTATCCTTCTTTTTGGGTCTTTAGATACATTAAAGAAACCAAAGAATTTTTATTTCTCAAACCAAGTATATCATAGAAATGCTAAAGAGGTTTGGAATGGAAGATTGAAAACCAGTTATCACTCCCATGAAAACCAGTTGCATGTTGAGCAAAGATAATGATTCAAGGTCTACAGATAAGAGGCAATATAGGTCAATGATTGGTAGACTACTATATGTGAAATCATCCGGACCAAATGTAATGCAGGAAGTTGGACATGTGGCGCGATTTCAAGAAGCACCAAAGGAATCACATGTATTTGCAGTGAAGAGGATTTTCAAATATCTCAAAGGAACAAAAGAGTTTGGATTATGGTATCCAAAAGGAAAGGATCTATCACTTACTACCTACACAGATGAAGATTGGGAAGGTTTCATTGATGACGGACGAAGCACCAATGGAGAAACGTTCTACTTGGGTGAGTGTTTAGTATCATGGCTAATAAAGAAACAATCATCAATATATTTATCTACAATCGAGGAAGAGTATATTGCAGCCGCAACATGTTGTACATAGGTTCTATGGATGAAACAAACCTTGAAATATATACAAGTTGAGTATGATGAGCCCACTTCAATCTATTGTGATAATACAAGAGCCATCAATATCTCAAAGAAACCGGTGATGCACTACAAGATGAAGCACATTCCAATCAAGTATCACTTTCTATGGGAAGAAGTTGCAGAAAAGAACATCAGAGTTGAATATGTGGGCACAAAAGAACAAGTGGCAGACATCTTTACAAAACCGCTTCCACGGGAAGCCTTTGAGTATCTTCTCCAGAGCATCAGAGTTATTTCTACTCCAAAATGAATGCTTATCTTATATGTCTTATATGTACATGAGGAAGCACCATAAAGAGAATAATTCAGGTTGGGAGATCAGATGAGTCAGTTAGGGGGAGAAGCCTCGAATGGAAAAATACCTTTGCCATTGATGACAAAGGGGGAAAGATTTATCAGATGCAAATGACAAAGGCATGGTTCCAAGGGGAGAGTTGGTAACAAATATGCAGGCAGGGTTCCAGGGGGTGCATGAGTGATATGATTTCAGTATTGCATTAGAGTGTTGCCATCAATTCCAAAGGTGGAGATTGTTGATAAATTGGGTTGGTTGTCATTGATGTACTCCCTTGAAGAAAGTCCGATAGAGAATTCCGATAGCACAAAGGTTTGGGTAATGGACCTAAGTTTGTTTGATCTATAATGGTATGAGTATTGATATATTTGCAGGTAAGACTATTCTAGATGGATATTACATGTCATGCCATTTACGGTGGTATGTGGAACTTCACATAACTCCTCACGGTTTGAGAGTGTTGGCCTTACGAAGTTGAAGGACACTCATATGATTGACTTGGAACCCCAAAAGGTCAAAGAAGTCAAAGTGCTTGCAAAGAAGAAATTATTTAAATAATAAAGTGAAGTGACAAAGTCAAAGAGGATTATTTAAATAATAAAGTGAAGTGACAAACTCAAAGAGGATTATTTAAATAATAAAGTGAAGTGACAAAATCAAAGAGGATTATTTAAATAATAAAGTGAAGTGACAAAGTCAATGATGATTATTTAAATAATAAAGTAAATAAAGAAATTTCTAATTATGGAAAGTGGTTTTAAGAAGGTTGACCCTAAAATGAGGAAAATGGGTTAAGTGGTAAAGTGGATATTGGATACATGGACAAGTGGAAAATTGGACAAATTTGGACATAGGTGACTATGTGGACAATGTGTCTATGTGGATAAAATGACCTAGAAGATGCTTCTAAGGAAGCTACTTGGAGAGTATAAATAAGAGGCCAGGCTTGCTCAATTTAATCACACTTGAGCAAATTGAATATGTATAGGTTACTGAGGTAACCAAAGGATATCTAAGCTGAATTTCAGAGGGAAGGTGAAGTAAAGAAGGCCAAAATTCAAAGGAGGATAAATTCTTCTAATGATGCTTTCTAAGGTATGTTATTTATAGGTCATCTCACCATTTTTGCAATAAATGTTTTTCTAGAATGATTCAGACCGTGAAATTTGGAGGCCATTGAGGAAACATATCCAAGTATTTGTGGTACGAATTTAAGCTTGTGGGTCGTTGTATTTTTGGAGTTACACTCCGTGCAAAATAGGGTTTGTGGCTAGTCCTAAAACTAGTCTAAAACAGGTGTGTCAAGTAAAAACGTCACAACTTATTCATAATAGATCCAAATTCAGTAAGATAAAATGTGTTGGTTAGAGTACAATATGTAGTATGTTTTGTACAATTTTAAAATCCATACAACAAATATTCCATGTGGGGCATGCTCTACAAGTTTTCTCTCTAGAATAAGCCATAATTCAACAAGGTATACTATTTTTTCTATAACTCCTTTTCTGAGAGGTTCCAAGTAGTGACACCTGCAGGAATTGCATAAAACACACTGAAGAACATTGTGTACTATTTTCATATCTTTATTCATTACATGTACGTAGTTATGATTATTTCATGTTAGGGTTGTTTACTAATCCAAGACTAGTCATGTGAGACTAAAGTAAAGTTTGATGAAAATGTTAGTCTCTTGTTGTTAAATTTAAGGAAGGTTTGCGGGTATGTGATCATATACACAAAGTCTGTTATAGAGTTACAAATTATATTTGGATGATGAAATTGATGAGGGATTTTGGTTGAGGTTGAGGTACAAGTTGGTCCATGGTTTATGCACTTGTTTATGGTACAGGTTGATTACAATTTGAGGTACATGTTGATGCATGGTTGATGTATGTTTCAGGTTATTGGTATAGGTTTTTTGGTGCAGGTTGATTGGTACAGGTTTACAATAGTATATCTCATAGTGATAGTATGACAATGGTTCCATCATTATACTTATATGTTAGGGTAGTTGGATGGGGCAAGGACAAGTAGTTGTAGCCACCTTCTAGTTGTAGTCAGGGAACATAAGGGGGTTGTAGCCTCCTTCTGGTTGTAGCCTGAGAATTGGGGAGTTGGAGCTTCTCTTAGGTTGTAGCTTGAGAAACTATGGGGTTGGATCCTCCTTCTAGTTGCAGCTAGAAAACAAAGGAAGTTGGTGCTTCCAATGAATGTAATTATTCAGGACATATAAGAAAAAAAATTCTGTAGTTTTCTCCTGTTTTGGGTTTCCACATAAAAACACTGGTGTACTGTGTATGTGTATGATTGTTCATTTGTTCATTGTTTATTTACTATGCAAATATCGGATGATAATGATATATTGATATAACACTTGCATTATATGGTTAAAAATGAATGAATTGCTCTATTAATGATTCACCCCCCCCCCACCCTCAGTAATCCAATAGAGGATTATGTGGAACAATTAGCTCCCTCCTAATCCCAGTTGATTTGAAAAAGGAAACGAGATCATCACCACTTGATGGAGTCATCTGCTCCATGTTTGCAATTGTCACTGTATATCCTTCTCAGACCTATCTCCTCTGACCTTCTTGAAATAAGAACAACAAGAAAAAATTATTTCCAATACCATTTTTATAAGAACATATCTATAGTCATCATAGATTTACCAAGGTGACCTACCCGAGAAAAAAACAAGAGATATCTCCTAGAAGAGAAGTTAGTTCATTTTTCAAAATAATTGCAAAATGCATATATATCAATAGTACTTACATGTAACCAAGTATACCTAGCTATAATATAACCTTTCAAATATTGTTGTCACAAATATAGAAACTATCAAACTTGATATATGAAAATATTAACAATTTGATCAATCAAACCTAGAACCTAGAGACTCAATTATTTGTTCCTCTGTATGTACTGAATCCAATATCATTTATTGGACAAGGTCTCTTGTACATTCCCTGCAACAGACACTCATGCTTTTGTTGGATGTTATAACATGAAAATCATATACAAGTGTATACCTTTGAAATTTGCGGCATTGTTCAACTTGTCTTCTAATCTGAAACTAGACACCATCTTGACAAGAAGAGGTTACAAAATGAATTAAAAAGGTTCAATGATTAGAACAAGCTAGAAACCCTTAAATTTCAACTTTGACCACAAAATCAATTTTGACCAAAATTCAATCTTTGACTTTGACTAATCAATCTTTGACATTGAATTTGACCATTCAACCTTTGTTTTTAACTTTGAACAGTCAAACTTTGACTTTGACTTTGACCAAAAACACAAACTTGACATTTTTTCTTGCTGAGAGTACTAGCACGTGTGCTAGGATAAGGCACACTAGAATGTCCATGAATTATGCCAAACTTCTCATTTGAAGTGCCTAGAAGGATAGGTTAGGGTTTGTTGCAGCTGCACAATCGAAAACCCTAGATACAACTGCAATCGGTGCCACAATGAGCTTAAAAAAAACTTCCAAGATACCTTCGAGTGGTTAGACTGTCCTAAAGGTGATCTGGGCCCATAAACTATTAGAATATTTAATGTTCTCATTTTACCATAAACAATATCACTATTGTCACCCAACCATAGGCACGTAACCACCCCTGAGCACCATAACCTTTTCTATATAGAATGATTCTGAAAGCAGCACTAGAACCAATAGATAACCAAGAGAGCATATATTTCTCCAAAGATGTCTCACCAAACATAAATTCCCAAAGCCACAGAATAAGAACAATACTTAGCTGAAACAATTGTAGCCGTTGCAATAGCTGCAGTTGTAGTTTTACTTACCAAGAATACCACCAAGAAATATCACCAAGAACACCGCCAAGAGATATTAGAAGGTAGGGCGCACATCTTAGGCTAGATGGAACTAGAGAGAGACTAAGAAACAATCCATAGTATCCACCTTCCTATCTTGTAGTTGCATCTCCAAACTTGCGCTCTCCTTGACTGAGAGAGTGAGTGAAGTGAGTGTGTACAAATGAGCTAGATCATCTCTTATTTATAGTGGTTCTTTTCACTTGTCTGGGTCGACTTGTCCTTTTAGAATATAATACTTTAATATTAATTATTTTACTGATCTGACTTGTCTTCTAGGGTTTTACACATATTTTTAGGGTTTCTCTTTCTTCCAGAATATTCTATTATAGCCAAAGGTTATACATGGAGGTTAATACATCTTGCATCTACCATGACATCAACATCAAGAACCGCCCATTCATAGGAAATTACAACAAATATCCTTCCATATTGTGAAGGGATAATGAGTTGTTTCCTTCAACTACAGTAATATTGAAAGGTCCAAGCCACAAATGATAAAACTTTCCATGCTTGCAAGGATATTTACTCATGATATCCCATTTCAAGACTAGGTCTTCATGAATAAAATTTCTTTGTTTTCCTCTCCAATAAAAAATGGATTTCATTTTTTCTTGATATTCTTGAAATATTTCATTCAGTTTCTCTCTATTTTATTGCAATTCAATTAGTTGGTTCATTCTCCTTGTAATGTCATTAGGCTATTCTTCATTATCCTACAGTAATTTCATCACAAGCAAAGTAATATTAATAGGAAGTACAACATCAATACCATAAATTAATTTGAAAGGAGAGATACATGTGGATATTTTGTTATTGATTCTATTGGCCCAGAGTGCAAATTTTAAGTGAGAATGCCAAGCCCCTTTTGTTATCAGTTAACACTTTATTTATGACTCTCATCAAACTCTTATTGGATGACTTTGCTAATCCATTATATTTTTGAAAAAAAAAAAATTCAGTGCAAGGGATTTAAAATCTTGGACATTGTCATTTATGATTTTCCTGGGACATCCAAACCTAGAAAGGATATTTTCTTCAAGAAATTTGATTACAACTCCATCAATAGAAAATTTAGTAGGAATTGCTTCCACCCATTTGGAAAAATAATTTGTTTCAATTAAGATCCATTTATGTTGTGCACTAGAAGAAGGATGAATCTCACCTATGAATTCTAAGCCCAATTGTTGGAAAGGAGATTCAACTTTTATTGGCACCAATGTCAAGGAAGGAATATTTTGTTTACCTGCAAAAATATAACATTATCTACAAGAACTTACCTTGGCATTCACCTATGAAAACCATTTTAGCCATTAATATCCTACTCTCAGGATTTTGTATGTTGTATCTCTCCAAGGATGGTTTCCTCCACATATGCCTTTGTGAAATTTGTCTACGATACCTCCGATCAATTCTTCAAGAATACAATATTACAAGATTCCCAATGGGTCTTTCCAATAAAAGTTTTCATCTATTATGCAATACTTGATTTCTTGAATTTTAAGTGATCTAGATTTAGTTTGACTAAAATTAGGTGGGCATTCAAGAGTTTTCAAATAAAACACATTGTCTTTGTACCAAGGAAATGAAGAAAACTTATCCTGGACCTTTATTAGGGACTATTGCAAATCTATTTCATCAAATTCTACTGAAGGTTGTTCTAATATTTCTGCAACTTGATTTATCGTGAGGACCCTACAATTTGATTAATCTAGAAGCTTTTCCAAACATTGAACCTTAATAAAAAAAAATTGTTTTATTTCAAGGTCATACTCTTGAATTGTTTCTATCCATTTTCCTCTTTTTCCATCAGTATTAGGTTGATTTGGGATCTCCTTCATTGTGCTACTCAGTACATATGCAACTGCTTTGGAATGAAGAACACAAAATATAAAATATTTTAGACCTTTAACCACTACATAAGCTTGTTTTTCCATGATGTTATATTTAATCTCAGAATCTCTTAGACATTTTCTAAAGAATGCAATTGGTTGTTCTTGATCGTCTTCATTTTTTTGTAAAAGGACTGCAACAATTGTGTTGTCAGAAGAAAAATAAAAGATAAGGAATTGTTTTTAGTAGTCTAGGCTTATCAACACTGGTGCTTCTCCCAAGGATTTATTGATATGATAAAAAAAATATCTAGCCTCTGAATACCATTTAACTTCATTATGATTTTTAAGAATGTATGTTAGGTCCTTTACCACTTAAACCAAATTTGGAATGAACCTTCTCAAAAAAATTATCTTTTTAAGAAAACACTGAATCTCTTTCTTGTTTCTCAACAAAATTATGACCTTGATGTATTTGATGTGGTGAGGGCTTATCTTTACACCTTCCTTTGAAACTATGTGTCCAAGTAATTTTCCTTCCTCCATAAAAAAAATGAGATTTCTTAGGATTAAGTGAAAAAACATATTTTTGGCATTTAATCAAAGTTTGTCTAAGATGTTTTAAATGATCATCATTTGATTTAGAGAAAAAAATTAGATAATATAAATAAATCACAATGAATTTGTCCTTTTATCCAATAAATACTATATACATTTCCCTATTAAATGTTGCTCGTAGATTCATTAGCCAAAAGGGAATTGTTTCATACATAAAGGCTCCACAAGGTGTAGTGAATGCAGTCAACTCTCTGTATTTTTCATGCACAACAATATGGGTATAGCCTGAAAAACCATCATTGATAGATATTTGATTATCTCCCACTACCTTTTGCAATACATGATCCAGTTTAGGAAGGGGATAATTATCCTTTAATGAAGATATATTAAGGTTTCCAAAGTCAACACAGAGTCTTATTTCACCATTATTTTTCCTAATAGGTACTAAATTTGGAACCCAGGAAGAATATCTAAGAGGAATTATGATTTTTGCATATAACAACTTTTTTAGTTCCTTTTCAATATCTGGGAAGAGAATAGGATTTACCTGTATTAATTTATATATGAATGTTTTTTATCCCACTTTAAATGGAATTCTATGTTGAATTATACTAGTATCATAAGTATTTATATCTTCATATAATCGTACAAACACTTCAATAAATTCTTTAAACAAATCAATATACATTATTTTCTGATCAGTAGGAAGAAATTTTGAGAGCTTGATATTCCTTGGTTCTTGTTAAGTTCCAATGTTACAATCTTCTACTTCTTCATTCTGAGGGTAATCATCATAAAATGTTTCTCCAGAGGAACTAATCCCTTTGGAATTTGATTTATTTTTAACACCATTTTTTTATGGTTAGCAATTATATCCTCCAGTTTAGGATCTAGATAATTACTTTGATTACTTTGTTCATTATCTTTGACATCTCCCTAATCAATATGAGATGCAGAAAACTAATCAACTATTTCCAAAAACGTTTTTATATGTTGATCATCTTCGAATACCTGCCAATGTTCAACATTATGGGGGATTGAAGGTTTGTATCTCATTTCGAATTCATATTTTAGATATGGGACTTCAGGGGGGGATGAAAGTGCTTGATCCTACTAGAAATGAATTATCTTGGGATTGCATGAATATTGAAAGATACAAATAAGTTCTCAATTAGGTCTCAAACAAAATTTATATAGGATCTCATCCTAGGGGTGTTTGTCTTGATATTTTCCTTATTTGCTTAACAATCAATTTTGCATCACCATAGACAATGGGATTTACAATTTTCATTTTTATTGCAATTTCTAATCCTAATACTAAGGCTTCATATTCACAAACATTGTTTATAGAATATGTTTCAAACTACAACCTAAAAGAAAACAAAAAGAATTTGCTAGAAGGTGAAATCCAAAGTATACCTTCTCCAACACCCTCCGATAAGGAAGCTCCATCAAAACATATTTTCCACATTCCATCTTCAGGCTCTTTATTTTATTTTTTTTGTAAGTAAGAGTTTGTATTAAATATAAGAGTCCTTCTTAGAACCAGGATCCAAAATACATAAACAGAGTTATTCAGTTGTAATTACTGAACTTCTCCATGAGGAGAAACCAGTTTAGCCAACCGTAGATAACAAGTAACAAAAAAGTGTAGTCTGTTTCTGACAATGCTATAGAAAACTAGATTCTTAACTACCATGAGAGCCACTAGAACTAAAGTAGGGGACAAGCACAGTGTAGTCTGGAACATCCTCGGGCAAGATGCCAAGCCAGGGTTCTCCAATGACAGGTGTCCCGCCGGTCCATTGCATATCCATGGCGCTGTGGCTCTTGTCGTCGGGCACTTGGAGGCTGCTACCCTTTGCTTCTGTTGCCGCTGCCGAAACTGCGATGTCGCCTGCTCCTTCAATATTTGCCAAAGTCGCCGTCTGCGCGAGAGGACTCGTGGCGCCTGGTTGGCCTTCCTTCCCCTCGGATAGAGGACTTCCTGCTGTG
>JZKD02S1609471.1:9327-36155 GCA_000966675.3 Picea glauca | reverse complement strand
CTTAGGACTTAGATTCTGAACTAGGCGACATTTAATTAGGGAAGTAGCTTAAGAATTTCTTAATGTGTTAAATGTATTAGGGCCATCTAGGTTTGTTCCTTCATCAACATCAACGTGACGTGCCCTTCAGGATGCAGCACGTGCTCCAAGGGTGCCACTCGCCAACTTATGTTTATTTTGCGCAACGTGCCCTTCAGGATGCACCACGTGCTCCAAGGGTGCCACTCGCCAACTTGACTGATTGGTAGACATCTATAACCCCTGGAGTCAACACTCCGCCAAGTGAACTTGTGGGAGACTAAGGGCAGGGTTGTTGTCCACACCTCTCCCTCAACCTCTCTGGAAATCGTGTGTGACCCCTTTACTCCATCTGTGAGTCTGGTCGGCAAGCTATCGTCAGCCTGCATCATCAACAATCATGTCAGAACATGTCAACATCATATCATCAAATCAATGAAATATCACAGTAAATAAATCAACCCAAATAGCACACTCCCTGACTCAATCCAGAGTCCAAGGGGTTCCATCGATGCCTCTGCATCCTCAAGGTCCAAAACCCTGTACATTCAATAAAACTGAATCAATAGAACCTGTCTACGTCAAAGCAGTAAAACATCATGTCATCTATCACAACGCATCATAATCAAGGATAAATGTTTTAACATCATGAAAGTCCAGATCACTTGTGAGCAAGTGTCCTCAAAGAATAAGTTTTCTTAGTGCGCCAGAGCGGGATGTTACAGGGGGGGTGAATCAGTTGTCTCTATTCTTAAACAATATTATGTCTATTAAAAAAAATTTTCATTCTTCTCCAAGTGGCCATCAAGATTATACAAGATATGAACAACATCAATAATAAACATCAATCACACATATGATATACACAGAGACATATTTTCACGAGGAAACCCATAAAGGGATAAAACCTCTTCTTCTTCGAATGATAGGAAATCTATTATGTTCTTTACATCATCTATCTTTGAGCACCAACTCAAAATGAGGCTACCACCTCTGTTTTACAAGCTGCAACTTGCTGAGAGAACCAACTATCTAGTTTCTCTATCACCCACTAGAAGGAAGCACCAACTCCCTGAGTGTTCCAACACCAGCTGGATGGAAGCACCTACTTCCACCTATACAAGCACCAACTTGCATACAAAAAACTCTGTGTTTTCCCTAGAACCACCCCGCCACCCTGTTTTCTAGCCACAACTTCCAATATTCAAACACCAACGTGAATAACAGAGGACTACAATCCTCCCTAGCACCTCCCTACCTCCCCTGATTATAAATAAATGGTAGAATAACCAACAAAACAAATATATCAATTCTTACCACTTCTTCTCTATTATGCAATTATTCTCTGCTTCACTATTCTTTTGTTCTGTTCATACTTGGATTGACTTGTTCTCTCTTTCTATCTGTTCCTCTCATTCTCTTTGGTATGAGTACATTCTGTTCTTTGCACCTTTTATGTTATGTTCAACTTCTATTTCTCATCTCTGAGTTTGATCTCACACTATGCATACTGTTATTTTCATTTCTCTCAGTTCAACTCATTTTTCTAGTGAGAACATCCAACCTCACATGGTCATAGAATTTTTCTTTTATGCTATACCCCCCGATCAGTTACACCTCAAATCTCCTAGAAAACGCATCATCTACTGAATCGCCAAACTTCCAAGAACTATGATTCAATTCTACTAACTAAATCATAATTGAACAATTAACCATGAAGTGAAACAATATCCCTTCGATCAAATTCTCGATTAATCAACACTGTTGGATTACATCTGTAGGTTCTCACGTTTATCCCATATGCCCATTGGTTGTGACCGAATGCTAAATATAAAGTGATTTCACGATTTCTCATTTCGGATGATTGATTATAAATCATCACGATTATCCCAACACACTATCTCTGAAGTGGAGATTAGATGCTAGCTCCTTCCCTTCTCGTGAGCACCGGTGGTGACCAAGTGCTTATTCAGAAAGCGCTTCATGACTCGTGACCTCCAGAATCTTTTGATGAGACATATCGAATCTCCCATGTCACAATATCTAAAATGGAGCTTAACTGGGCTAGCTCCTTCCTCTCATATGAACACCTGCTGTGACCAAGCACTTATCCAAAAGGCGCTTCCAAGTTGTGATCTATGAAATGGAGCTTAGTTGGACTAGCTCCTTCCTCCAGACTTCGACGATGTGACCTTGGTTATGACCACGGGAAAAACATTCAAGCGCTTCATTTGCTAGATCAACATTCCAGAACTTTTCTTCGATCTGACGGATCAGATCTCATCGCGACTTCGCATATCGTGAGTTTCTATGTCATGCTTCTTTGACTCCTCCAACTCGTGAGTCAGTGAAATGTTGATCGCTCTCCATGTGTCCTATGGCTCCAATGGCCAGGATCATTTTGCAACCTCACATATCGTGAGTTCACAGATCACACTCCTTTAACTCCTCCAATGTGAAAGTCAACGAAATTTCGATCGCTCTCCATGTGTCCTCTACCTCCAACGACCAAGATCATTTCACGACCTTGCATATCGTGAAGTTAGAGGATATTACTCAGCCTTATCCTCTTTGTTTTTATACAAGATCTGATGGCTATTGGTCCTCGACTTTCATATCCAATGTCTAAGATTTGTTCTCCTCTTATGCGCGCTCCTCCTATCTGAATTAAGATCTATCAACCATCGGGAAATCGGGATGGGTGATCCAACAATCATTGTTTCTCCTCCTCCCAAGCTTATGCATCTTCCCATCTTGTAATAATTTATAAGTGTCAAGGAATCCCTCGACCTTTTTCTTGTTTTCCATCGTTGTTGCACTGCTGATATTGCCATCATTGACAAACAAGCATACTCTCATCGTGCTGATTTTTCCATCAATGAAAAACAAACATACTCTGACTTCTGTCTGTAAACATGCCAACACAGTGGAATTAGGAGGTTCTCCCTTAAACCAAGTTCTTACCTCGCCTTAAAAATTTTGAAAAAATATCCGCATATATATGTCTTCATGTTCAATATCATGGTTATTTTTAAAGTAATCAAAGGATGATAGATGTTAAAAGTTGTAACCTCATCTTCCCCATTAAATCTAGGTAACAGATTTAGATAATTGTCTGGAAAATTATGCAAATTCCTAGAAAGATTCAACGGGCCATATCTAGTAGTTTCTTTATTAAAAACCATTTGTGTGGGTGATGGTTGTTGATGTATATTTCCTTCCATTACTAGATGGTCAATTAACAACTATGAATTCTCAGGAGTAAGTGGGTTGAAAAATACTTTAAATTATTCTTCTTCTTTAGGAACATCAAGACAAATCCTTGGAGAAATCACAAGGGAGTGTTTTGGAGAAATTATAGGAGAAGGAATTTGAGATACTACAGGACAATATTTGAGAGAAATCATAATGTAATGCTTAGGAAAAAATTATTGAATTAGTTACAGTGAGTGATAATGGAAGTTTTAGAGAACTTGGGAAAGGCTCTTTGGGAGATAATGGAAGATAAATTTTAGGAGGACTATTGATAGGCTATTTTGGCAAGTCTCTCAAAGAAATGGAAGGTTTTCCTTTTGATATGGGATATGAATAAGAAGATGGTTTAGAAGTAGAATGTATAGCAGAAGGATTTTTAGGTATTTTCCTAGGATTTCTCTTAGATAATAGTTTCTTTGGATCTATTACCAGTGAAATTTTCTTTGGGTCTGAGTTAGCCCTAGTGTTGTTCTTTCTTGACTCTAGGATTGGAGATGTGGATTTTCTAGGTGAAACATTTTAGCCTTCTTGACTCTTTTTCTCCATCAAGGAGTAGGTTTTTCTATCGTTCTACCTAGGGAAAATAAAATCTCTTTAATTCACTCCCTTGAAACAACGCCAAAAGAATGTTGTATCCCTTGAGATGTTTCTATATAGGAAACTATGCCAAGTCATACATTTAAATTTTTTTGACTTTTTATTTAAGTTTATTTTCCTAAAACATGGTGTTTTACTGATTCAATTCATTCCTTAATTAGTAATCTTCAATGTTTTAAAAATCAGATTTTGAGGGTATCATTTCAATGTTCCAAATAGTTAAATCTATTAAGAGATGAAAGAAGAATTAACAAAAGGATAGTACAATAATGTATCTCTTAATAGGTATCATTTTGCTTCTCAATTAGAAGGAATTATGCAGAATATGTATCCAAACCAAGAATATAAATTACATAGAAAGGAACAATTCATTTCTATTCAAAAGATACAATAAATTAAACACATGTTCTGTCAATACTCATAGAATGTCAAAGAAATATGTAACTTTAATGATCTCCTTTGCAGTTGCAATAGTAGTAGTCGTACTAAATTATCAAAATTTTAGTAACAGATACCTCCAAGAATGAATTTATTAAAATGGAAATAACATAAGAGAGAGCTATCACATGAGATGAAACACATAAATTTTGTATCACTCAAAGCCTAGCAAAATTTGATCAAAGATCTATCTTTCTTGGGACAAAAAGCTCCTTTTACATTGAATTTTCTTAGACATTTATAAAAATTAGGTCGTAACCAAAATGGTTATTTGATCCTATTTATCATATTTTCATATACAAAGAGATCTTTGACTTTGTAAAAATAGAAAAACATGGAAGATATGATTTGATATCCCTAATTTTATTCAATTGACTTGATGACTCATTCAGTCAATAGTTCTAAGTATCACTTGTTGGACAATTGAATGAATTTATTTGCATGTATGCGATGTCTATCTCGATGCATTTTTCATATGTAGGAGGACTTTCAATAAATGTTTTATTTACCTTAGAGGATAGGAATCATCTATGAGTACATCTACAATAGTTTTTCCCCTCAAATTGACAATTATTCCTTGGACCTTTTCCTCACTTTCTCTTACTATAAATAAATTATTCTTATATCCTTCAAATGATGGAAGCTTCCCTTTATCATTCCAAGCTTAATGCAGTCCCATCTTTACTAAATTTTCATATTTTTTCATAAATGACTCAATGTTTCTTTTCACCATCATGCATTTGTTTTGAGCTTTCTGAAGTAAATTTATTTTGGTAAAAATCTTTTCATATTCCATCACCATTATAGTTTTGTCCCTGAAACCTTTACTTTTCAATACTTCACTAGTATTGGAATTTAGGAACTTTATAACTTTGGTAGCAACCTGAGGTATGGTTCCTAATTCTAGAAATGCTTTCTTTATAGTATCATCTGCTTCATATATCAATTGGATCTTATGATTGATTATTTTGAAGTAATTCCAAATTTTGCCAACTTCATCAATAATTTCATCCCAAATAATGTGTCTAGCTCCTATCAAATAAGGTTTGCTAGACAACATATTTTTTATTTGCTCCATATTCGTTAGCATCTTGGATTTCAGTTTTTGGTATTCTCTAATAACTTTATCCTTATCCTTGATTTCTTCATTCTATGTTGCAATTGTTTTCTTTAACTTTTCAATCTCATCTCCCTTTAGATTCAAATTTTCTAATGATTTTTGATAATCCATCTGTTGGATCTGTTGATTATGTTACCTATGATGAAGAAGATCCTCTTTTCAAAATTTCAATTTACTTCTTATACAAATCAATATGTTCTTTCATCTGTACCATTTTATTTAGGAGTTGATCCTTTTATTTCTTGGATTACCTACAAATTTGGAGTCTCGACATGTTCAATTCTAGGAACAATGAGTATTTTCTTTAAAACTAGGATCTTTGTATCTTTTATTTTTATCAGAGCTTGCACATATGCTACATATTGTGGATTAGATCCTAGGTCCATCACCGATTGTTCCAATTCCTCCACTCCGATCTACTTGGTTCTATTGGTGAATTTATCATTTTTAAGCTAGTTTCTGATCTTTTCATTTATAACTTGCAACTTCTTTATTCCAGGGTTAGTTATCATCACATCTCTATTCAATATTTCTCCAATCTGCCTATGCAGTGGATGAACTACATTAAGATCAATAGAAACTTTTGTAACCTTCTTCTGTTCGTTTGTCTCTAAAACTATTATGCCTAATCTCCCCTTCTCATATTCCGTGACTGATAGCATTATAGTTTGAGATGTCTCATGGTCAAATATTTTGGGAAGAGTGTTTTGTTTGATCTTTGCACCCATTTTCTTGATGTCCATGAAGTGATGAACATGATCGATCTTCTTTATTTGATCTATACTCATTGATTCTCTTTCACTTTGATCCTTTGTACTCTTAGTCTGCTCTGATGATTATACTTCTACAATCACATCAGGATCTTGTCCACTGGTGCTACTTTTTCCTATAATTCATGTTCTTCCTCTTCATCAAGTACCTCTATTTCTTCCTCTTTGTCGATCTTTCTTTCTCTTTCTTTGAATCCTTTGAGCATGACCTTGCAATATTTATTTTATATGTCCTCTCAAATTGTTGAGGAGTCTCTATAACTAGAGACTTGAAGGTTGTTATGGTGTTTTACTATGTATTTGCAGAATATTTTGTATATCTCCCAATTATTTTGGTTTTCTAGTAGCCCCAATTGTGCTTTATGTTGATGTTGATAAGGATCTTGTCCATGTGAAATTATTTTTGAGAAAATTATAACATGAGGGTCATACATCCACACCTCTCCTTGTTGAAATCTCATACTTGATAGAACCTTTTCTGTTACCTGCAATGTTGACATGGTATTGACAATAGAAGGTACTACCTCTTTTTCCAATTTAAAACTAGCCTTGTATTTGCTTGATACAAAATGAATGTCATCTGAATTTAATCTTTATCTAATGTACTCCAATACAAATATTTTGGGAGTCAAGAAAATAGGTAAAAGAAAAGGTCGAAGTTCGGAACCATATACTATGATTTCAATGTAATTCTAAAAAATTTACCAGTCTCCTAATCTCTTGTCTAGACTAAGTTGTAATGACTTTTAAATTTTGGAAATATTCTAAGGGGGAATTTCATCATGTATGATTTTGTAAGCTTTGGAAATGAACTAGCCAATATATTCTAAGAATCCAACATTCAGAGCCTTATTCTTAACCATAAGGTCTAGTGAATAACCTACAATGGATTACCAATTTCATATTCAACCTTTAGTCCAAGATTGAAAAAATGAATGGCTTGAGAAAACAAGAATAGGTGAACAAGGTAGGATTGATATTTGAAACTCCTAGAAGTTTCAAACTCTGATAGTTGATGATCGATTTGGTTAGCTAAAAATTGGGAATAATTAAAATTTTCCAAAGGTTTGATTGTAAATGGAAAATTGACAACATATTCCCTAATACAAACTCATCCACCACAAGGTTATTATGTTTTCCTAAATCACATAAATCATAATTTGTCTTAGAATTTTAGGAAACAAGCTAGATTCGAGAGAAACATTATCTGCAGGAACATTAAGATTATTGCATAAATATGAATGTAATGGGAAAACTCTATCCTCATGTTTTAATTCTCTGAAACATTTGTCCAATACAATTTCATTTAACATTTCACTTCCAGAGTTTAGTGGTGATATTAGTATTTCATAAATAGATTGAGGAGATATTTCAATGAGTACAGACCCAATTTTGGAAATTATAGTTCTCTTGGAGGACATGTAATTAGAGGCACACAAAACCATGAATTAGATAAATTCATATACTTGTGGCACCAAAAAAATCGCTAAGTTGGATTCCCAAGCAGGTAATGGTCCACAAAATATCTAAAGTTTTGAATCACTTTCTGGTGTAATTCAAAAGAATCAAATGACATGACTGAGTCAAATATGTCTTTGTCTTTGTCAACCAAATCCTCTTCTTCTACAGACATTGGTTTTTTATCTTTAGCTAACTTATATGACTCCATTTAATGAAGGTAAGATAAATGAGATATTTTGAATTACCCAGGAAGAATATGCTTGAGGTGGAATGATGGAAAGCACTGGTAATATATATTGTGTTATCAACATTCAAAACTCTTTAGAGATCTTAAAATAAAAAGAAAGTTTACCTTTACGCCTTTTTAAAATAAAATTGAATACATGGCGATTTTTTAATTGGTGAAGAATATAATAAAAATTAAATAAAATTTTTACGTTTTACCTTTTCTGTCTGTTTTCGTCATCTGGGACATGTGTCGACCCAAAACTGATTGTGAGTGGGTCCTGTGTGGTTATCCTAATCATAGGTGGGGGATACATTAACAAATCTGTGACACATCACAAAGATTTTAACTCTGGTTGATTTTTTCGGCCCCCTTTTATTTTGCTAACCATCAAGCACGTGAGGGGGCAGGAATTGATTATGGATGATTGATTTAAAATTTCAAGCACACAATAATTTATTTAATAAAGCATGCATTTTATTAATATAAATCCATATGTCAGTTATATAATAATAAAAATTAAACTATATAAAATTAAATATTTATTAAAATTTCTAATAAACTTTAATGACAACACTTTATTTAACAAAAATTAAACCTTATAAAGCTAAAAATATATCAAACTCATATGAAATTTTAAAACTAAACTACTTCTAAAATTTATTCTAATTTTATTTCCAAAGCATATAATCCTTGAAATTTTTAAGAAAACCTAACTACCTTATAAATTTAAAATTTATTCCTAAATGTTATGGAAAATTTATATTTTTTTACAACACCCTCCTCACTAATATGGCATCCTAGATTAGAAGAAAAAAATGATTCTAGATTCCACTCCACTTCATTTAGCTGAGCATCCATTTCTCTATGTTTCTCCCCTACCCAGTCAACTACCTTTACCTTAACTATTTTCAATCCTTTACAAACTGATCACAAGAAGTTGCCTCCTAAGAAGGATCATACCTCACCCAATTTCTCTTCACCATATCTTGAAAATCCTCCTCCTTATCCCATCCTAGATTAATATTGAAAGGATCTCCTAGATTTGGATCATTATTATCCAATTCGAAAACAATGGGAAAGTGATATGAGAATCTATTGGATCCTACCCATGATATACACCTTTCCACCTTCTATATAAAGTCCCCATGGATCAAAAATATATAAGCCTCTTTGAAACCCAATTTTCCCCTGATCTATTATTTCTCCAAATTTTCTTGAGATTTAGGCTTAATTTCCACAACCCCTATCTGATTAAACAAGTTTTGGAACAATATGGATAATCTATCTACTCTAGCACTAAATCCCCATACCTACCTAATATTAAAAACGATATTTAAATCCCCTCAAATTATGATATTATCACATTTAAAACACTCAAAATAAAAAAACAATCTCTTACTATATATGTTTACCCTCATAAGGTCCATAAACATTTAGTAAAGTTAGAGCCAAGCTCAAGAATTTACTATATACCTATGTGAAAATACCTAAATGAATACCTAAATAACTAATAAGGGACACATTATGATTCCAAATAGCAATCAAACCCCCTAAAACCCTTCTAAATCTAAAGAAAAGAAGTCCCATCCCCCTAAGGACATTTTGAGTGAAAAAATTAAATCGTCTCCCTTTCCCATTGTCTCTTGTATCATAATTATATCTTGTTTTTCTATCTATAAAAATCTCTTGAGGGATATTCTCTTGGCTTACCCCCCCAGGCCTCTCATATTAACTGAAATTACTTTCAATTGGATTCCAAGGAGTGAATAAAGCCTACTCCAAGGGGCCCCATAATCAACCTATGTTTACCTTGATTCACTTCTTTAATTTCTCTCTCTTGATATGGGTTCAAGGTTGAGTTCATCCCTATAGTCATAGGTTCTAGGTATTTTGGGCAGTTTGAACTAAGACCCCCAGAAGATGATAGAATTGGTGGGGCTAGTCCCCTCTTTGGACGTAGGAGATAATTCTCTCCACCCGTCAAAAAGGTGTTTGATATGACATGAATATTATTTCCACAAATAGAATTTCCCTTGTCAATAGAATGAATGGACTCAAAACATTGGATATCAATGGTGTCCCTTCTCACAACCCCTCTATAAAATTTCAAAACACTTGATAGATATATCATCCTACCACTATGTTGTTACTGATATTAAACCTAAGGCTTAAGGAATAATGTCAGGCATCAGAAATATAAAGGGATATTTTTGGTTTTTTTTCTTCCGTTAGTTATATAAGAATTAATCCTCAAATGAAAATAATGACAGAACAGGACAAAGGTCGTAATTTGTCGTCTAAGTCGATTTATAAAATCAAATGACCTGAGGGAAACTTACAAAACTGTTAAAAAAAAAGGCATCAATGCAAGATGAATCTTACCTGGTTCACAGTAGAAGAAATTAAAGAATGCACCCGTGTAAGGATATGAGATATAGTAATCCAAGTAGCTCACAGGTCTTGTATTTACTTATAGAAAATACAAAGGAAAAATTTCTTGCTTATCAAACAACCGATAAAATATGACTACAGTTAGTAGTACTAAATTGCAATCACTCTCTTATCAAGGAATGACATGACATAAGGGAAACAAGAAATATGGAATACAAGAGGAAAACATAACTCAAACTACACAAAAATTGGAATCCCTGTCTACACTTGTATTAATTCTCACAAAGGGAGAGTTTTTTATTATTACATCCAGCAAGAAGTAGCCATGTGTAGATCTTGAATTTGTGTAATTATACAAAATTTTCCACAACTCAAAATGGTTGGACTTCTTACAATATATAACTATGTCTAAAATGCAACAACATGGTGTGAAAATCGATGGGCCTAACTTTCATTCTCTTATGTCTCTTCACCTGCAGTGAGAAATGATTCTTCAGAGCGAGAAGTCGAATCAGATGAATAACTCTGCATGGTTCGTCAAGAGATGGATAACAGATGTAGGAAAAGTAATCGTTCGTGAAAAATTGAAATTGTAATGGAGGTAACTGCGGTAACCAATATAGAAGGTGTGACAGGATGGGGGACGAACAAGATACATGACGTGGATGACATGTTTTATAACTTATGAGAGCACCACAGGTTTGAACCGATGAATGAAAAATATTTGACACTTCGGAGCTTGTGGATGGTCTGTATGCAGAGCTGGAGTTCTAACACGGATGATAACCATTGATATGAGGAGGACATGGGGCAAGGATCTACGAACTCTGGAAAAAACTTCTTTGGATGAAAATAGGAGAGGATAAGTTTAAACTTCTGAAGCCCAAATTTCTGAAGTGAATATTGATCATCTGTCCCTAAGGACGCGTGGTGCCTGGTATGCAACTTCAAGTTTTCTGTCTGATGTTTGACCTCACGTAGCTTTGGCATGTTAAATACCTGCGAGCTATTGATTTCCATGATCCATTAAGATCTGACTATTGATCTTAGCAGATTGAGATAAGAGCCCAGATTTAAATCAAGGTCACAACCCTTGGTCATATGTGGTGATAATTATTGGATAAATAGCTCCACGAGGGCTCATTATGGGGAGGTGGTGTGTTGGTAAGGAGTTGACGTGTATTAAGAGTGGAAGACAAGTGGCAATGGATGATAGGTTTTATATTTTGCGGGGGTGTAGAGAAATGGTTTTGAGGTAACCTGCTTTTCATCCCGCAATACATCTGGTGATTCCACGTAACCCTAAGACAAAACCGTAATTTAAATTGCGGGACCACCTCTCGAAATTAAGTCCCGTGCAACTCCGCACCCTACAATTTCCCTTGACCATTGATATAGGTGAGAGAGAGATAATCCATCATATCTCTCAAAGTAAGACAAGTGCTCGAAGTTTTAGCTGAGGTCATAGATCTTGGTCACATGTAGAGGAATCTTCGTGCAATTCTTGCCCATTGATCTAAGTGGGGGACACCTGTCAAATGATCTATGTATTCAACTAGTTCGTATTTTGTGGGAGGAAAGTATTGTTGAGTAAAAAAATCACGAAGATACGAAGTCCATCGTAACTGTTGATTCAAGTGGACACATGGTGCCAGATCTCTCATTTTGGTGATAACTGCTTCAGAAGAAATCCGACTGTGTGAGGTGAGAATTCCTGAAGTCCCGAAGCCCAGATTTCGGAAGTAAATCTCCACCGTTAAGCTCAAATGACATGTGACATGAGATCCTATGCTTCAGGGATAATTTATTTGGAAGGTTTGCGACGTTATGAAGCAAGGATTCCCGAAGTCCCGAAGCCCTTATTTATGAAATAAATCTCCACCGTTGAACTCAAAGGAAATGTGGCATGAGATCCTATGCTTCAGAAGGTTTGCGATGTTGTGGAGTGAGGATTCCCGAAGCTCGGATTTTCGAAATAAATCTCTATCGTTGAACTCAAAGGACACATGGCATCATATCTTCCAGTTCGGAGATTTAGCACTCTGATGATTTTCAATCACCCTTTCTGTCTATTTATCCCTTTCTCTATTATATTTGGTCTTTTCTCCTAGTTTATCAGACTCTCGAATCAGTTCAGCATTCCGCTAAGTTCTGATGGCACCATTAACCTGCCTGAAACAAAAGAATTCTGTAAGTTTTTTGCATTGATTAAAAATAAAAAATAATCATTCGAATCATTAACTCTAACCAATCATAAACGTTATTAACAATTTGTCAGTTCGGCTTTCAGAGGTTTTGAATGTAAGAGGGTAGATATCTCCCTGTTATCACCATAACAATTTCCCTTTGATGGAATCCAAGTCTCGAAATTTGGTGAGGAGCTACATCAGGGTGGAGGCGCGATATTTTGGAGGATCAGGTCACATTTAGCGGAGAAGGGACAATATAATAGAGGTTAGGAAGTTGATGGGGCTCAGTGGGCCACAAATCTTAAACAACCCATATCAACGGTTAGGGGACATATCGGGCAAGGAAAAAGCATGAAGGTTAATCAATCGAGAGCGAGTAGAGGAAAATACCACGGTTTCACCTCATAGACACATGGCACCTCTAGAGCCATATCGGGGCAAAAACAGGTCTACCCAAAACCGTTTTGTCTCTCCCCTGATATCAAAAATCACATATAAAAGGAGGGCCACGGTCATTATTTTATGATATTTCAAATCGTTCGAACATTTGAAAAATGGCGCAAACGCTCCAGTTGAAACTAAAGCTCAATATTGAAGTAGACTTGAGAATTCTCTGCTAATTCACAGGTATTTTTCATCATGGCCATGAATCCTGTCATTTTATCCGTAATAGAGAAAGACCCCACCTCTAAACAAGAAGACCTAATTGGCAGGGACTCTGATGTATTTAACACGGAAATAACCATCTCACCCATTTCTGTATCCAAAGCCAATTTGTTAGACAATGTTGGGAAACAAATACCCTTCCTCAAAGTGGCCCAAGCCTCCACTACCCCTTACACCATCGAAGTCTCTTTCCCTTTCCCAGAGTTCATAAGCTAGTGTGCAGAACAATATTCACAAGAATAAAGGGTCGTTTTGAATAAGTTAGGGTCAGAGGTCTTATGAAAAATACAAAGCCCATTAATTCGACATGCCCTCAGTATACCAGAGTCGTCCCCTGTAACATCGGAGCCCTTCAAGGAAGAGAAACTAATCACAGTCTACAGAGAATGCCCCCCCGAAGTCAAAACCCTATTTTTACAGACCATTGTTACACGTGAACATCATTCTGAGAGTCTGTTGTTACCTATCAGTGTAAGCGTCATGGTTATTGAGGTCCAGTGGGATTGCTCCATACTTAGTCAAATTCTAGGACTGGACAACGAAATTTTTTTAGTAGAGGTCATGTTGGGTTTCATGTTAACCTTTTTTTAGTGAGATTTTAGTTAGTCGTTCTGTATCAGTTTTGAAGAGTTCATCGCTGACAATATGCATAAACAGTTGGTAAATTTCAATTCAATGATACACTTAAGGTATCACACACACTTGCTAAGAATGTTCTTGGAAACAAATAAGACAGAGTTCCCTGAAGCTGCATTAATCTCGACTGAATGCAAAAGGATCACAATGCTCATTTTCATAAACAATATCATGTCCAAATTTTATAGCTTGATCTTCAACACCTTCCTGCCAAGGGTTTTGGAAGAACTGAAAAGTTGTTTACAACCTAATCCAGAGAATAGGGTAGGAGATTGGGTGTTGTTCATGGACTCTACTATGATTTGGGTATATGGTTATCAATAAGGACCTTACCTTTTTCCTATTTTCTTGACTCCCAGATTCTTTTCCCTAGAATTCATTAGGCAAAGAATCATCTTAGAAATAAAACATTTTATGAAGATGCACAAATAATCTAACTTAAAGTTTCCCTTCATAATAGGACCCTTTGTGGTAAAAACTAAATCCTTTTTGCCTCAGATCCAGGCCAAGAACAATGAATTTGGATTTGCATAGTTACAAGGGATGAAATATGATCTGGATTAGGTCATATCTAAGAGAATACTGATGAGAAAACAAGGCCCCTACGAGCATGATCATGTTGAAGGATTTGATAAACTAGAAAATCTGGAAACCTTTGTAAATATATAAGTCACTTTGCAACCTAATCAGACACAACAAATAGAGTCAGCCCCACAACAGATCGAGACACAGAAAAATTCTCCAAGGTTGATTATCAAATCTCCCAAGATGAGTATTTATAACAAGAGGAGAAATTCATAGGCCTTGGTCACCAGTAGTCAGCAAAATGTTCTCAAGAAGGTGAATATCACACAATCCCCACAGATAGTAAACCTGGAGGAGGAAGAACCTAAGGATAAAATGAGCATGGAAATGGTGGAGAGAAGAACCAAAAATGAAGAGGCTAATATAGAGATCATTCCATAGGGTGAAATAATATCAAGGGTTTTAAGCAACAAGAAACATGTCTTTAGCAAGACACCTGAGACAGTCTACCAATCCAAAGAATATTTAGTGAATGAATATGCTGTGAAAGGAAATATGTTCAATAGTGAAATAAGAGATTTGTTACCTGAGGTAGAAAGAATCTCCTAGAATAAGTACTCCCTATTCTCAGTCATGGATGTAGAAAGAAGACTTTTAACATAGCGTTGACAGATGAGGATAAAGTGTCTGAAATCAACCTGCATTATGAAAATATTGGTGCCCCAGACAAGGTAAAGTTCCATAGAAATTTCAGTGACATGCTATATTCAGACTACCTGAGTTTGAGTCTTAGGGTTTCAAGACTGACAACCCATGCACTCAAATTGGATGGACAATTGAAGCAGGAAAAATCATCCAACAGAGCCTGACAGACACAATTCAAAAGATTGGAATCTGAAGGCCCTCAAGGGGTAAAATCTTCTTTAGATGAGAAAGAGAAGATGATCCAAAGGCTGAAGAAGGAGTTGAATATGTCTGCCAAAGAACATCCACAAACAATAGAGCTAGATTCTCTAGAGAAAGAGAATGAGACATTCAGACATGAAGCACTAAATTACAAAGCCAAAGTATTGCAGCTAGAAAAGGAAAAGGAAAGTTGGTCACAAGGACAGGCAGCAAAATCATACATGGTGGCTATTGTACCTTCTCTTATAGAAACTGGATCAAGCACTGATGGATTGGTTCAGGCTATGTATCAAGTAAGCTTAAATACATGGGAGATCAAGAGCCTTAAGGAGGTCATAGAAAATATGTAGTAATAGATGAAAATGAAGGATGAAAATATGGCCCAATTCCAAAAGGAGAATCAAGATTTGTAAGAAAGGGTGAACAAGTTGAAGATGAGGTTGAAGAGAAAAGTATTGTTGCAAGGAGATAAACATTTAATTTGGGATGATGATGTTGTTGAAGCTACTAAGTTTAGGGTTTATCTAAATTTTATAAATGACAAAGACAACATGGCTATCACTGCTCGAAGAAGATGTACTGTTGTTAATGAGACACTGGCGAAAAATCCCTCGGAATGGGCCCAGAACGCTATTAATTTGCTAAATTCTATGCCCATTGTTGATCTTCAGACCATTGGGTTAAAAGACTAAACTACAATGATCATTTGGGCCAGGAGGATCATCTCTAAGCACAATTTTCTCAAGTTGTTTCAAACCAAAGTTGCGCAAATTGAACAATGTATACAAGACTTTAAGGATATATTTGAAAAATGGTTTATCAAGGGCCTCACACCATTTTGGAATGGTAAAGGGAAATTATACGATGAAGAGGAATACAAGTCTCTTCTAACTCAGTGCAGAATGGATCATTCCAAATTTGAAGGCCTGGAAGAGAACCTTAAGGTACCTAGTTTGGTGGAATATTTGGCCGTAGACTTTGAGATTTTGAATCAGTTTAAGACAGTAAAGACTGGGCTTCCAACTATGTCTTACACTACTTTCATTTATCTGGAAATTCTAATAAAGGAAATGATGGATTACGAGATTCCTTCTGACTCACAGTGGAAGGAGATTGTGCGACTAGGCAGGACGAAATGCAGTTTTCCAGGGACCAGTAAGTAACCTCTAGGTGTCACCAAATTGGCAAGTTAGACAGGAGATCGGAGCAAGACATATGGCACAGAGGAAGTAGAGCATTCAGAGTGATCCGTCGCTATTTTATGAAACATTTTTATTTTAAATCATTGTAAATTAGTTCGCTTATCGAAACCATTGGCTTGTAATTATTTTATTCAGTTTTAGAAATTGAAATGCTATAGTTTCAGCCATTGTAATTGAACTGTATAAGTACTAGGAGTTTTGAATGAATTAATGATGGAAGAAGTGCAAGGGCACCTTCTTAGTTGTTTTGAAATACATTGTAATTTTTTGGAGCTGAATTGAATACATATGCAAAATATTTTGAAGTCTCTATGAAAAGATTCTAATGGTGGTGATATGAGTTTTTTCTTCTCTCATTGTATGTATTTCCTGTGTTCTTTATTTCCATTTGCACTATATTCTTTTTAAATTGGATAGATAAAAGCTCATAATTCATCTCGTGATGCTCTCGGCTCAAGCAATTTAAACTATGTGAATTTTTTCTTAACTAATTCAGAATTCATTTCAATAATGCTCTGATGCAGTTATTTGTTTTCTCCTTCTTCCTACACTTTGCTTAAATTCAATTTACAACTCAGATTCATTTCCTAATTTATCCTTTATTCTCTGGAGAGTTCTGCCAGCTAGTTATTGTTTTCATTCACTTTCAGAATTTTGAATCCATATCCCTAAGTGTCCCTCCCCTTCCTCTCAAAAAAATTTATAAAAACCCCCAAAACAAACCAAGTCTAGCCATTGATTTCCAAAGATATATGAAGTGACACAAGAGAGCCCTCTATGAGTTGATAAGGCTAATGCCCAACTCTAAAGTAGGTTGAAACAATTACCTCTGTCATTTGTCTATCAACCAGATAAAATTTATAGAGTGCTAACATTCTGGTGCCATTCCCGGGGATGAAATTGAAAAATCTTCCCTCAGAAAAATGACTTAAAAGATTTAGTTTGATCCCTAAGGGTGATAGTGGATAAAATACCTTATTGGCTAAGATTTATTTTACCCTGGCGACTCCGTTAACAAGAGACCAGTTGCACCCAAAAGTGTGAGATAAAAATCCTGGCTCCCAAGAGAATTCACACCAGGAGCAACCTGGACCCAGAAGCTGCAATCCCTGTGTTTGACCTTGAAAATCTTGTACACAAAAGAAAATAAAAGACAATAACCCTATTTTTGCATCCAGACCGATATTTTTCCTTACCCAAGGATGAAGTAATGAGCATTGAATACCTTGAGTTTAACGTAAAATTTGAGCAAGCTCTATTAAGAACTAAATCTAAATCTTGTTTAAGCGAGACCATCTTTGATGAAAAGAGATTCCAAGATTTGATTTTAGCCACATCTTCCAGGCCTATAGTAATCCCCACTCAGAACCAATATCCACTCTGACCCCTCATAGCAGCCATGACAACTAGATTTTCTTCCCTCATATTTCCTACTCAACTGCATGATTTACCTCAAGATTATAACCTAAGGATCAAACTATATGATGTTGAAGGCAACATATCAACCCAAAAGCATCTAGATCGGTTTAATGATTTCATAGACTTGGAAGAGGTGGACTTCAAAGATGTGAAAATGAGGTTGTTTACACAACGTATTGCAAGAGAAGTGAGGAAGTGGTTCAGAGCCCTTCCAATAGCTAGTATCGTAGATTTCGAGGCCTTCGAAACCATCTTCCTTGCAAAATGGGGAGACAAGAAAAATCCCCTTTAGTTGTTGACCCATTACAACAACATGAAGAGATCACCTAACGAAACCGTGCAGGATTTTTCAACCAGATTCATGAAGGTCTATAATTTGATTCCTGCTGAGGTAACCCCCCCGCCCCCTCCCCCCCCACCCTAAAGCTGCTCAGCTCAGATATGTTTATTCTTTTGAAAGTGATTTTTCTTTATTATTAAAAGAATGGATATCTTCTACATTATATGATATGATGCCCGATTCCATAGAATCCGAAGTGAATCTAATGGCTTCAAAAAATATAAAAGCTTTCTCTAGTAGGGACATGAACAAAAATCAAGAGAAGGCATAACCTTCTACCTCACAAACATCAGAAGAAAGGTTTGAGACAATGATGAGAAACATGGAGATAATGATGGAAAGGATGACTCTAGGTAACAAGCCTAACCTTAGAGAATAGGTTGATGGTCCACCTAGAAATCTGAGGAGACCAACAATCCCACAAATTAGACAAAGAGAGCTAATAAATCAGGGGAATCACGGAAATCAGGCAAGTCAAGAAGACCAGGCAAATCATGGAAACCAAGGAAATTAGGGAGATCAACAAATAAGGCCTCATTTCCAAAATAATTATGTAAATGAGGATTATGATGGGTATTTTGAAGATAACATGAATTGCTGTGATGATAAAGAAACATAGGTGTTTTTGACTAAATAAGAACATGACCAGTTCGTGGATGCAAGTGAGATATTTTTGCAAGATGAGAAGGAAAGGTTGTCAATAGAAAGGGAATATTACCAGATAGGATTGCAAAATGCCATCATGTAATTCCAAAGACAATACAACCTTAGAAATCAAAATGTACCTCCAAACCCTCCAAAGGGAAATCGTCCAAAGGGAAATCATCCAAAGGGAAACCCCACCAAAGAATCTCAGAGTAAAATACCTTCTTCAAGTCAGCCTAAAAAATATTCCTCTACAAAGGATTCAACTACAAAAGACTCTACTGTGAAGGATTCTGCTGCAAAGGGTACTGTGGAAAAAGGAAAGAATAAAGAAGAACCCCAGAAGAGAACATTGGAGGCAAGGAAAGAAACGATCACCAAAGAGGTAGAGAAGACCTCATCCTCTTTTAATTTTGAAAGTGATATGGCCAAGATCAAAATTTATGTATCATTTAATGAATTAATCAAGAATAGAAAATATAGAAATCAGATTATTAGGATGCTTAAGATGGAACAAACCTCTGATACAATGAACATACAAGATGATCACCCAACTATCTTATTTGGACCAGGAGTAGAAGAAAATTGTAATACTGAAGAAGTTCCCCATTTTTATGTCAGTCTAAAAATCCATGATATGAATTTGCACAATGATATGTTGGATTCAGGAGCATCTCACAACCTGATGCCCAAAGTAGTCATGGACCAATTGGGCCTGGACGTCACAAGACGTTATAAAGATCTATTTTATTTTGATTCAATAAAGGTGAAATGCCTTGGCCTGATCAAAGATCTCATGGTGTCTTTGGCACAAATCCTAGCAAAGAACATGGTTATGGTGTCGTTGGCATGTTGTTGTCTAGGTCATGGGCTACAAAATTAAAAGGAACTCTCCAGATGGACATGCCATACGCCATTATCCCTCTCTTTGGTCAAGACAAAAGATTGTACAAAGAGCTTTTACTTAAGTACATGGTCAGCAACAAGTCAAAACCAAGTAATCATCCCATCTACTCCATGGAAACCGAGTTGGGATCTTCCATTTTCTTCAATGACCTGTGTTGCGAAGAAAAAGAACCAAAAATTGATGTGACTAAGAAATATGATCAATAGATTGAAGAGTATTCAAAACAACAGGATGAAGCAGAAGATCAGATATGGAAGATGAGTTTTGATGGGGCTACCTATAGAGAAGGAACGAGAGTTGGCGTTTGGATCAATCACCCAAAGGAGATTCAAAATTGTGTTCTTATAAACTTGTTTTTGAGTGCACAAATAACATGGCAGAATATGAAGCACTAATATTGGGTTTGAAAGTTTTGGAAGAATTGAGTGCCAAAAGAATTGTTGTACATGGAGACTCTGAGCTAATTATAAATCAAATCAAGGGAATATACCAAGCAAAACACCCCATACTGAGGGCTGATAGGAATCTGGTACTAGACCTCCTTGAGAAGTTTCCAAAGTGTAATCTTTCAGGAATTCCAAGAGAACATAATCAGGTTGCTGATGCCTTGGCTACCTCAACAACAATTTTCAAAGTTCCAATTTTCCCTGACAAAGATACAAGGTTGAGGTCAAATACAAGCTAGCAATACTAGATAATATGAAGCACTGGCAAATTTTTGAAGACAACAAACATATAGAAAGATTCCTCAAGATGGAGAATGAATTCGAGAATTTCAACATTGATGATGAATATTGTGATGAAGAAGTGTATGCAACTACTTTCACCACAGATGATTACTTCGAAAATCATATTGCAGACAGAGATATATTTCATCTAAAGAGTAATATCATTCCCAAGGGGTTGGTCCTGTTGGAGAAACTCTTTGATAATAGTGACGTGGCCAGAAGTCCAAATATTACAATAAATGAAGGGGATATGGAAGATTTCAATATTGGGACTCCAGAAGATCCAAAGATCATTAAGCTGTCCATAACACTCAACTCTATAGTTAAGGAAAGGTATGTCAAATTAATGAAAGAATTCCCTGTGTTTTTGCTTGGAGCTATGATGAGTTGAAAGTTTATGATACTATATAATTCAACATGTTATCCCAATAAAGGAAGATCACAAGCCATTCAAACAGAAACTGAGAAGGATAAACCCTTTGTTGCTACCCTTGATTGAGAAATAAGTAAAGAAGCTATTTGAATCCAAAATCATAGTATCCCTGAGATTTTCCAAATGGGTGGAAAATCTAGTGCCAGTTGGAAAAAAGAGTGGAGAGATTAGGTTGTGTGTAGATTTCATAAATCTAAACAAGGTGTCTCTAAAGGACAACTACCCATTTCCTAAGATGCATCACATTTTACAAAAGGTGGTAGGATCTCATAAAATGTCAATGTTGGATGGTTTCTTTGGGTATAATCAGATTATGGTGCATCCTGATGATCAAGAAAAGAAAGCATTCACAACACCTTGGGGAACATTCATGTATGCCAAGATGCCTTTTGGGCTCATGAGCACAGGGGAAAAATTTCAGAGAGATATTGACATAGCTTTTGTTGACGAGAAAGAAAAGTTCATTGTTATCTACCTGGATGATATCAGTATGTATTCTACCTCAGATGAGGAACACCTCAAGCATCTAATAAAGGCATTTGAAAAATGTAGGAAGTTTGGTATATCATTGAATCCCAAGAAGTCAAATTTTTCCATGGAAGAAGGAAAATTGAGGGGTCATATTATTTCGAAAGAGGGGATAAAAGTAGATCCCAATAGAGTTGAAGGAATCTTGAAAATTGGCATACCTAGAAGTAAAAAGGATGTACAATATTTCTTGGGAAAAGTGAATTTTCTGAGAAGATTCATCCCTAATTTGGATGATATCATAAAACATATTACCAACATGCTCATGAAGGGAAATGAAATAAAATGGATTCTTGAAGCTGGAAATTCCTTTGAAGACATTAAGGTGGAATTGACCAAGGCTCTGGTACTGGCCAGTCCTAATTTTGAAAATGATTTCATATTGTTCTCCTTCGCCTCAAAACACACAATTGTTGGTGTTTTACTCCAGAAAGATGACCAAAATTTTGAGAAACCCATAGGATATTACAACAAGACGTTGAGGGATGCTCCTTTGAAGTATAAAATCATGGATATGCAAGAATATCCTTTAGTCAAGGCCTTGAAATAATTCAAAGTTTACATCCTACATTCCCATACTACTTCTTATGTACCCAACAGCTCAGTGAAAGACATCTTAACCCAACCTGATACTGAAGGAAAGAGGGGAAAATGGATAGCAGTGTTGTTAGAATATGACCTTGAGATCAAACCCACAAAGTCGATCAAAGGAGAGGGGCTTGCAAAGTTGATGGCACAGACCAATTGTGAACTCTTAGGAATAAATTTCATCGCAAACATGTCAGAAGGTGCAAAAGAGGAGAGGGCGACTCCACAAATATCCCAGAAATTTCTTGACTCCACATGGTATGCAGATATCATCTTTGTTTTGAAAACTTTCCAGGCTCCTCCTAAATTATGTAAAACAAAGGAAAGGTTCTTGAAATTGAAAGAAGAAAAATTTTGTATAGTAAATCAATCCCTATATTGGAAGGATCTTGAGGGAATTTTACTAAGTTGTTTGCTAGAAGAGGAAGTTGAGAAGACCATCAAAGAGTTTCATAAGGGTGACTATGGAGGTCATCATTATTGGAAAACCACTATACACAAAATATTGTGAGTTGGGTTCTATTGGCCCAACAACATTTTTGATGTCTATAAAGGGGTTTCAAGATACCATGAATGCCAGATTTTTTAAGGAAAAAATAAATTGCAACCTCTTCCTTTGAAGCCCAACTCTGTGGAAGCTCCTTTTAGACAATGGGGCCTTGAATTCATAGGGGAAATACATCCAAAGTATTCATCCCAACACAAGTGGATTCTAACAACAACAAATTATTTCACTAAATGGATTGAGGCAATACCCACCAGGCAAGCGATGGATGTTGTCATCATCCAATTTTTGGAAGAAAATATTTTATCTAGGTTCGGATGTCCAATCAAAATCATCATAGATGACGCAACAACCTTTAAGTCTAAAAGGATGGATAAATTTTGCAGTGACTACAACATAACAATTGGCCACTCCACTTCTTATTACCCTCAGGGAAATGGGTTAGTTGAGTCATCAAATAAGAGCCTCACCATAATTATAAAAACGTTGCTGGAAGAAAATAAAAAGGCTTGGCACAAAAATCTCATTCATGCATTATGAGATGATAGAATCACCCCAAAGAGGTCCATCGCCACCTCACCTTTTCAGATCGTCTATGGCATTGAAGCAATTTTTCCTACTACATTGGGGTTGCCAGTAATGAGACTGTTGCAGGAGAAATATGCAGAGATAGATGCCACACGAAAAAGGAAGGATGAACTCATCAGTGTACAACAAACTAGAGAAAAAGCATTTGACAATACTCAACTACGCTAAGACAAGATCAAAGAGGCTTTCGACAGACATACTAAGGTGGATAACTTCAAACTAGGAGACTTGGTACTAAAATGGGATGCCAGAAATGAAGATAAGGGAAAACATGGGAAATTTGATCACCTATGGCTGGGCCCGTTCAAAATTGCGACAGATCATGGAAGTAATGCCTACATTCTACAAGAGAGTAATGGATACATCATTGGTGGAGGGTCTGTGAATGGCAAGTTTTTCAAGAATTATATTGTTTAAACATCATCACCCCTTCCATTCATTGTACATAATCATTTTATGTTTTCTTTTTGCATGAAGAAGTTGGAATAAAAGTAACATAGTTGAATCCCAAGGTGAAGGCCCTGAGCTGTGCTGGATCGATTTTGATATTTTTGAATAACAGTTGGTGGATTCAAACTACACGAATAAATCACTGCCCAATGGGTAGGAACTTGGTCTACTGTTATTTTCTACCTCGCAGGGAGGATAACATCCCTGGTTGGAGCCTATGTAATCACCATAACAATTTTCCTTTGATGGAATCCAAGTCTCGAAAGTTGACAAGGAGCTACATCGGGGTGGAGGTGCGATAGTTTGGAGGATCAGGTCACATCTAGTGGAGAAGAGCCAATATAGCGGAGGCGCGAAAGTTGATGGGGCCCAGTGAGCCACAAATCTTAAAAAACCTAGATCGATGACCAGGAGACATATTAGGCAAGGAAATAGTGTGAATCTTAATCACTCGAGCGTGAGCTAGGGAAAATACCGCGGTTTCACCTCACAGACACATGGCGCCTCCAGAGCCATATCGGGGAGAAAAGCGGTCTACCCAAAACCGTTTTGTATCACCCCCGATATCAAAAAGAGAATATAAAAGGAGGGCCATGGTCATTATTTTATGATATTTCAAATCATTCGAATGTTTCAAAATTGGCACAAATTCTTTGTTCGAAACTGAATCTCAACAGTGAACCAAACTCATGCATTCTCCACTGATTCACAATTATTTTTCATCATGGCCATGAATACTGTAATTTTATCCATAACAGAGAAAGACCCCACCTCTAAAGAAGAAGCCTGAATTGACAGGGACTTCGATGTATTTGACACAAAAATAACCGTCTCACCCATTTCCGTATCTAGATCCAATTTGTTATACAATGTCAGGAAACGAATACCCTTCCTTGAAGTGGCCCAAGCCTCCATTACCCCTTATGCTGTCGAAGTCGCTTTCCCTTTCCCAGACTTCATAAGTTGGTGTGCACAACAGTTTTCACAACAAGAAAGGGTCATTTTGAATAAGTTAGGGTTAGAGGTCTTATGAGAAATAGATAGCCTGTCAATTCGACATGCCCTCAGTATACTAGAGTCTTCCCCTATAGCGTCAGATCCCTTCGAGGAAGAGAAACCAATCCCAGTCTACAGAGAATTCCCCCCCAAAGTCAAAAACCTATTTTTATAGACCATTGTTAAACCCAAACATCATTAGGAGAGTTTGTCATTACCTATCAGTGTAAGCATCATGGTTATTGAGGTCGAGTGGGCTTACTCCATATTCAGTCAAATTCTAGGATTGTACAACGAAACGTTTCTAGTAGAGGTCATGTTGGGTTTCCTATTGATCATTTTTCAATTAGAGTCTAGTAAGTCGGTCTGTATCAGTTTTTAAGAGTTCATCGCTGACAATATGCACAAACAACTGGTAAATTTCAATTCATCGAGACACTTCAGGTATCAAAAGCACTTGCTAAGAATGTTCCTGGAAACGAATAAGACACATTTCCCTAAAGCTGTATTCATCTCGACTAAAGGCAAAAGGACCACAATGCTCATTTTTATAAACAAGATAATGTCCAAATTTTATAGCTTGATCTTCAACACCAACCTTCCAAGGGTTTTGGAAGAAATGAAAAGTTATTTATAGCCTAATCCAGAGAATATGGTAGGATATTGGGTGTTGTTCATGCACTCTACTGTGATTTGGGTGTATGGTTATCAAGAAGGAGCTTACCTTTTGCCTGTTTTCTTGACTCCCAGAGTCTTTTCCCTGGAATTCATTAGGAAAAGAATCATCTTAGAAACAAAACATTTTTTGAAGATCCACAAAGCATATAACTTAAAGTTTCCCTTCATAATAGGACCCTTTGTGGTGAAAACTAGATCCTGTTTTCCTCAGATGCAGACCAAGATCAATGAATTTGGATTTTTGCAGTTACAAGGGAGGAAATATGATCCAAATCAGGTAATATCTAAAATAAGACGGATGAGAAGACAAGGCCCCTACGAGCATGATAATGTTGAAGGATTTGATAAACTGACAAATATAGAAACCTATGCAGATATGGAATTCACTTTGCAACTTGATCAGACAAAACAAATAGAGTCATCCCCACAACAGATCCAGACATAGAAAACTTCTCCAAGGTTGATTATTAAAGCTCCCAAGATGAGTATTTATAACAAGAGGAGTAATTTAGAGGTCTTAGGCACCAATAGTTACCAAACTTTTCTCAAGAAGGTGAATATCACACAGTCCCCACAGATAGTAAAACTGGAGGAGGAAGAACCTAAGGAGAAAATGAGCATGGAAATGGTGGAGAGAAGAACCAAAAAGGAAGAGGCTAATACAGAGAGAATTCCATAGGGTGAAAGCGACTCAATGGCTTTCAGCAGCAGGAAACATGTCTTTGTCAAGACACCTGGGGTAGTCTACCAATCCAATGAAGATTTAGCGAATCAGTATGCTATGAAAGGAAATATGGCCAATAGTGAAATAAGAGATTTGTTACCTGAGGTAGAAATAATCGCCCATCATAAGTCTTCCCTGTTCTCATTCCGGGATGCAGAAATAAATACTTTTAACATAATGGTGGCAGACGAAGATAAAGTGTCTGAAATGAAGTTGCATTATGAAAATATTGGTGCTCTAGACAAGGTAAAGTTCCACAGAAATGCCAATGACATGATATATTCAGACTACCTGAGTTTGAGTCTGAGGGTTTCAAGACTGACAACCCATGAACTCAAATTAGATGGACAATTGAAGTAGGAAAAAGAATCCAATAGAGCCTAGAAGACACAAGTCAAAAGATTGGAATTTGAAGGACCTCAAGGGGTAAAATCTTCTTTAGATGAGAAAGAAAAGATGATCCAAAGCCTGAAGAAGAAGTTGAAGATGTCTTCCATAGGACATCCACAGATAGTAGATCTAGCTTCTCTAGAGAAATAAAAGGAAACATTCAAACAGGAATCACTAAATTACAAAGACAACGTGTAATATACCAAATATAAAATGTATGCAGAACAAAAATAAAATGCTAGCAATGGAAAAATAACAACAATATAACCAGAACATTCACCACAATAACACTGAAATGATATAAGAATAACAACAAAAATAGCACTTTGAATCTGAAAGAAATGTTCATGGGCCTCTTCGAGGGGGAAACCTCTAGTTGAGAAAAGCTCTATTACAATAATATCCAAACTAGGGTTCTCATACCCTCGACTCCTATTTATACTAAAAAGAAGCATCTAGAGGAAGATCCTTCTAGAAGTGGAAGCTTCTATTAGGTCTTCTTACAT
>JZKD02S1609460.1:160190-172205 GCA_000966675.3 Picea glauca | reverse complement strand
AATTCCATTGACTTATAGCTCAAAATAGTCAAAATCATGGAAATCATCAGAATGCAACGAAACCAAAGCCAACCTGTGCGGAATGGCTCATAATGATGGAATATGATCATCAATGGAAGATGGACCCCACAATGCCTCTCAAATACCCATGTACTCGCTCTAGCACCCATCTGGCTATTCTGGTCATCATAAATCTCTGCCCTGTGATGATGTCCCAAAGTGCGAACATTACAAAGAAGAAAATACAATCGTAGCAGAGGAGAAGCTACAACAGCCATATGATCGGCCGCGGGAACAGATCTGAGCCATTAAATCAAGCTCAAAAAGGACAAGGAACATGCAGAAGAGGTGAACAGTTTTTAGCTGTTAGATCTGGACGAGAGCAAGAGTAATCATCATATCAAGAAAAAGTGTGCAGGCTTTAATTATCGAAGTCCTTCGGACTTTGCGTATTCAGTGTATTTCGTACAAAGGTTGCAGAGGAGCCCGGAACAATCTTGTTCGTCGTTCCAAGCAGAGGACGTGTGTCAGCAGATCCTACAGTCCGAAGGTGAATCATCCCAGAGAATTCTGGTTGAGAAGGTCGCAAGACTCCCGAAGTCCGAAATAAATTGGAACCGTCCATCGTCAAGTGAAACAGAGTAGAGTAGACAGAACAAGAAAGAGGATATGAGGAAGGCTCTTCATTAAAGGAAAAGAATTGAGCTAAATAAGCAATAAAAAAGTTCAATAACTTGACACAAATCCTAACAAACTCGTACAGCTGCTAGTGTACAGTCACTACTACTTTGAGGTTTACAACTAACACTCCCTCTTAAGCTCAACTCTCAACGTTGGAGGTTTACAACTAACAGTTTTGCACCTACGTTTTGGGATATTTTTTCTATGTGCATGTTATTGAATTTTTTACCTACAGCAGTCCTGCAGTTCGAGCGAATCTCCGGTGTTGTTCTTCTGTTCAGGTTGGAGTGAATTTGCAGTGTTGTTTTTCTTTTCGATAGTAACACCGAACACTACCATAATTAATATGTGATAGTGAACAGTTTTCTGAAAGCCCCGCAAATTGCTGGAGAAGGCAGATCTGGTTGGAACTTGGAAGTGGCATCCAGTACAAGCTCGATAAACTACTCTCTGACAAAACGTCAACGAAGCTATCTATATTGATCTCCACTTCGGAGACCTAACAAAACTCTTGACGGTAGTTGCTCAGTTGTCCTCAGAGCATTACGTGTTTGAAATAATATTTTAGCAGATCTACCTGAAAGTACGACCATTCAACATGAGAATATTTTCTCACATCACGGGAAATGACATTTCGCAACGTTCGCATCACAAGTTAGATTGTGAAAGAAACAGGGTGACTATCCAAAGAAATTCACCTAGATTGTGATCCAATTTGGATTACGAGGCATAGAAATTCAACTTTCTGACGAGGCTCAGGGGGAAAATTGAACCCAAAACAGAGACGTCGTTGATGTTGATTCAGAGGCGTCAAAATCCGAGGGTACCCCAAATAGTCAATTGATTTTACTACAACTCCATTTTACTGTTCAAGCAAGTCATACCCGAATTTTACATCATCCTAAGATTTATAGTGTTCACATTATATAAATTCTCTGTAACTTAAAAAGGTCTATCGCAAGATCTTCATATGTTTTCGATTACTGCCAAAGCTGTATCACACGATTAACACTTGGTAAAATATAGGAGTGGGCTAACGTTGGAGCAATCAATCTTTTTTCAGGAGTTATTTTTCTGGTAGTTCGTTTTTAAATTTTTGGTTAATCCAGAATTTTGATCGATTTTTTAGCATTTGAATTGGTTTAAAATGAAACAAAATTCATGAAATAAGGTTTTGACTCAGAATCATGACCAAGTTTCCAACTCAAACTACTCCTGAAAATCTAACCAAATTCAAATCCATTTTTTTTAACTGAAAAGCAAACATGTTTGCTCCAGAATTAACTTACTCCAATTCCTACAACGTATTGCGTAGCTTTATCCAGTATGCTGCTAAGTTGATTCGACCTGTCCCTTCAACTTTATGCGAGATTCACACCTGCGTAAGTTGTCATCGCAACATTTATTTTCTGATACATCATCGATACAAAGTCTAATCCATTTCCTATATTGACGAGAAATGACAAAATAAATAAAAGTAGAGCCGGAATTGACGATTAAATTTAATATATACTTTTATCATCTGGCACTTCGACGCATCATAATTCTGGTCATTCACCTCACGAATATATGCAGCTATGATTACGGAAAGACTATTCCATTATGGACACCTTTATTTTTTGAATCGCATAATATAGGGTTTATCTTTCGTTATCCGCAGGACCACCGCACCATACGATTAAAATTATTAAAAGGAAATTTCGATAGTTACGAGTTACATTGGATTGAAAATTAATTTACAGCGAGCTCGTGCACAAAGAATCTAGTACAGCCAATCAGTTATCATTGTTCAACATGTATGAGGATGAGCAGGCATGACACACCCAAAATAGATATTACATTTTTAATTACTTAAGTATTTATTTTATGTATTCATGTATGGCAATGAAATACACAGTTCACAGTAAAATTAAAATTAATAAAATTAATATTTACAGTAAAATTAATATTGATGTATTAATTGGGTTTAGTTTGGATGATTATAAGAAATGATTGTTATTATCTTTATATATAATTATATTGTTATAATAATTTAGAATTCATATGTAATAAAAAGCTTCTATGATTAATCAAAATTATTATTTTTTTTTAAATTAAGATCGATGAAAACAGTCAACTCAATCACAGGAGTTGTCACGACTTCCATTACTAGTAATTTCCTCCAAAGCATTCGACAATCAACCTTCTAAGCTATTTAATGGTAAAGTATTGGCAAGAATCATAACCCGCTCATGATCACTAGTAAAATTCTAGATTATGATTGTCATTGAAACATCATGAAGGTCATGACCATTGGCAAAGAAATTACAGAAAACTTATTTTGGTGTAACAAATCTAAAGGGAGTTTCCTTAGGACCAAGATGCTGACCTAGAATTGGGCTGTCTGCCATTAACGATCACTGTTATTGAGCTTTGAATTTAAGGAGCGATCGTGCTTGCAAATTATAACTTCCAAGACTTTACATTTGTTTTGGCATACAGTAACATAGTAACCGTTTTACGTTTCGAAGCAAACCGTTCCATAATAAATAAATAACTAACAATTCGATCGAAAGAGTGAATTATCAGTAACTGCCGCATAGAATACGGTCATGTGATCTTAACCGTAATGCTTTGGTTTCGATTCTGGAAACATCTTAATAGTTTTAGGGTTTATGCTGTTGTATATGTAAAAGATATTTCTATACTAATCCATGTGTCTAGTGGTACAGTTCTGTCTGTATCGTTTTCCATTTTGGAATTTTTCCTACAGTAATGTTAGGTCATTTGCTTAATAAATTTAGTTTTAGCGTAACCATATGCACATGCCAACAAATATGAGAAGCTATGAACATGAGTACAAATTATTACAGCATACTGTAGGGAATAGTGTCCAGATCGGTACAGTGGCGAAACAATTTTGCTGCCAGACGTGACCTAGGATTTATCTATCATGTATAAATATAGATGGAGAGTCACTCAAGCTGGAACCCATCCAGGCTCATTGCCTATATTATGAATATGCGCACTAGTTATGATGAGCAATATATAACGAAAAGGAAGTGGGTGAAATGCCGTTGAACGGCCCTATCATCCACTCGTGAATGTTAAGAAGATGGTGCTCGTACCACAAACTGATTTATCAAATAGCAGCTGTGATCTTTTCTCTGAAAAGAAAACGAATACCCTGTGTCCTTACTCGCCTCAGAATACTCCGTGGTGATTCGGTCCTGTCTGTCGACTATTTAATAAACATTTATGACGTACTCAGAAGAATTGTCCATATTGATAGCCAATAAGCCGTCACAGTTGCAGACATTAAGAAACCCACTAAATCTGGACTGGCCTTATCCTTACCCACGATATTATTATCTCCACCAAGTGCTGCACCGTTACAGTTCTTATGTATTGACGTCGTGGAGGGAAGATGTAAAAGACGCTTGTTTTTACTCGCACTTTACCATTTTTATCTCATATTTGATTCTTGCGAACTCTAGGAAATTGACATAACTTTATTGTACGTATTGATTTTTTAAGATATATTTCAGTACATTAATATTATTATATTTTAAAATGTGTTAAAAAATTATTTTAAAGATTGTATTGAATATATAAAATAATTACTCATTATGTAATGATTTTAATCATATATATTTAATTTTTATTTTTTTTTTGGTCTAGAGGAATCAGCAACTAGTTGGGCACATTACAGGTGGAAGGACTCGAAACCTCATGGAACTTGAGGTAAGTAGGGGGAAACGCGGGAGAATTGAACTCAAAACCTCATGGAACTTCATTTTCAGGGCACTTGCCAATTGAATTGCCCCATGGGCTTAAAAAATTATTTTAAAAACTGTAGTGTTTATATAATTAATTTTGTTAACTTTCTAAATTATTAAAATTATGGTGATCTTGTAAAAGTTTCTTTCAATATTTTTTGAACATAAATCTTAGATAAACTAATTGGTTTTAATAGAGGTTAATTATCAACATCATCAAAATAAATAAATCAATAAAATATATCTAATAATTTAATTACAAGAAATCCATATATATATAATTGATAATAAAAATAAAAATAAAATACAAAATAATTATTTTATCATAAACATCAAAATAAATAAATTAATAAAATATATCTAATGACTTAATTACAAAAAATCAAAATATATATATATATATATATATATATATATATATATATAAACACAAAATATGATAATAAACTATATAAAATCTATGCATCAAGATATTTTAATTTATTCAAAACCATATATTATCATTGATAATCCACAAAAACAATATTTTTGCCATAAGTGTACTAAATTAATGCGGAGAAATTTGTATTATAACAATTTCTATTGGTATTGATATTAGTATTTAGTAATTCATGCCTCAAAGTTATTTTAATTTATTCAAAACCATATATTATCATTAATAATCCACAAAAGCAATATTATTGCTAGTGCTAAATTAATGTGGAGAAATTTGTATTATAACAATATCTATTGGCATTGGTATTTAGTAGTAAGAATCATGTATTGTTCTGTGTTTGTATATGTTATTTATAACATATAACTTTTTGGATTCAAGTTCAATTGACAATTGATTGATATGGTAAGATAATTAATTTTATATTAAGAATACAAACATTGTTAAGATTATAATAATTCTATTGGATATTGTGATTATGAAAACATAGAAAAATTGGAAATTTCAATAACACTTTTATTGTTAGTGGAGGGAGAAGTCATTATTAGTGGAAATTTATTAAGAAATTTAATAGGAAATTTAATTTCCGAAGTTTGTGGAACTCGTGATGTACAAGAATTATTGGTGCATGTACTAGAATTTAATAAGAAATTTAATTATGTAGTTGTAGTTAATGATTGGAATTGGTGCAAATTAACTTTCATTAAATTAATAATTAACATTTATTAAATTAATAAATAATATTTGTGTAAGAATATACTAAAAAAAATGTATATTTGGAAGCTATATGTTTGATGACTATGTCTTTGTTGAAGATGTATTTTATTTACTAAGACTTTGTTGTGCGGGGATATACCTGTGTGATAGCCCGATTGAACCAATTACCAAGTCTTATCCTCTTATCTTCTTCAAAATTCATGGAGGAACACTTGGGAATCCTAGTTGGGCTTAGTCCTTGTACAATGCACACAACTTACACTCAGGTCAATCATACTTATGACACTTTTCATCAAGTCTTTGACAGCATTTAAGGCTAAAACTATGGTTTAATTCTTGAACATGCACGAAGTTCTCAATAGGTAAGGCTCTTAGGGCATATCCCCCTTAACATATGACTGACATGCCAAACCACATTCTTATTTGGAAGGTGTTAATAATATCTTTGCACCATGTCACCTAGTGCATGACCCCTTACACCATATGACCTGAATTTGTGACCGTGGATATTTTCGCAAATCCAAAAAGTGTCTTTCCAACGTACTCAACGAAACACTAAATAAGTTAGGAGTAGCACATAGTCCAATTGATCAACAGTCCATATTAATTTTCATATTGGCTTGGACCTTAAAATTTATGCTCTTCCATGGGAGAAATGGCTCTCCACCATTGATTTTCCTCTTAGATCTCGATCCGATGATGCTGGCCCAATGCCTTCGATCGATCAACAAGAAATGAAGATCATGGATCTAAATGTGATCAACGATCGACAATTAATTTTGATCTCTCACTATCCTCCTATAGAGCATGATCCAACGACTCCAATGTTTCTGCTCCATATCTAATGATCAAAATTCGACCTCCTCATTCAAATTAATTTGGAGGACATTGAGGTGAACATGAATAATAGGGATAAAATTCAAACTCTAATTGTATTCATTCATTTCCAAAACTAGAGATAAAATAGTATTTGAGTTTTGCAATCCTATGGTTATAGATCATAACTTCACCCCCTCTATCTCTTTATTCAGAAAAATTACACAATTTATATAACTCAATGAACTCTCGTATGGATCTAGCAACTAGATCGCAATCAAATCTCAACAAATCTCCCAAGTCACTCACTCTATTCTAAAATTTAGGAGTTCATAACACACCTATTATAACCAATTATAATCAAATTAAATCTAGATGTCATCTACAGGTCTCTCGACCTACTTATTGGAATGAAATTGAAAATTAAGGGAACCAAATCCCTTTAGTAAATGGTTTCACCCTCTTAGGGTCAAAATCAAGATGTTTTTTTTAACTTGATACTACTGCATCAGACTCTCGTGGAACAAAAATGTTTATGGACTCTTGTCCATGAGGTCTTCAAGTCTTCTTCCATTCTTTTGTATCTCTGCAACGCTCATCTAGGTTGCATCTTCCACGGGAAGATTTTTCCACTTGACTAAGTACTCATAGTAATCATTATTCCTAGTCTCCTTAGAAATCTTTTGATCAAGAATTCTTTCCATCTGCAACTTCTTGGTTGTAGGTAGTTGCTTCATCCACTGGACGTCTTCACCACCATCTCCATCCTCTGCTTTAGATTCTTTGTAAGGGTACAAGTATGAAATATTGAATATTGGAGATATTCCAATATCTTGTGGTAACTCTATTTCATAAGCATTGCTTGAAAATTTCCTCAGAAATTTACAGGGTCCTATTTTATTCAACTTCATCTTGTTATATTGTTCCCTTGGGAATATATCTTTTCTCAGATGTGGCAACACTTGGTCTCCAACTTCAAACTTAACCTCTCTTCTTTTTTTATCTTCCCTCTGCTTATACTTCTCATTGATGTCTTATAGTTTCTCCTTGACTTGTTCATGTAACCTCTGGATGTATACAACAAAGTATTCTGCATTTTCACTCCTCAATTCTACTTTTTCCAAATTCCTAAGTTAAGAAACACCCCTTGGATACATTCCATATACTATTTGGAATGGTCTATTTCATGTACTCCTATTGGGTGAGTCGTTATAAGCAAATTTGGCTTATGGTAAAACTTGATCCCACTGATTTTTATGTTCATAAACTAAACTCCTTAGAAAGCTACCCAAACTTATATTTACCACTTCAGTCTTCCCATCATTCCGAGGGTGATAGGCTGAACTAAATGATAAGTTTGTTCCAAGATTTTTCCATAAGGTTCTCCAGAAATGTCCAACAAATTTAGTGTCTTTATCTGAAACTATACTCCTGGGAAATCCTTGCAATCTCACAATCTCCTTAAAGAACAAGTTTGTTATGTGTGTTGCATCCCTACTTTTAAAACAAGACACAAAGTGTGTCATCTTTGAAAATATATCAAAAAATACAAAGGTTGAATCATTTCCTCTCCGTGTTCTCGGAAAAACTAAAACAAATTACATGTTTATGGCATCCCATAGGTTATTTGGTATGGGAAATGGCTGATACAAACCTGCATTCTACTACTTTCCTTTGGCATACTGACAAATTATGTGTTTATCAACAAATTGCTTCACATCATACCTCATACCTGGCCAAAAATAAGAAGAAATTAATTGGGAAAACATCTTTTCATGGCCAAAATGACCAACCACTACAAGGAAAAAACCCTCTAGTAGAGGTTATAGAGAAGGTTTCTATTGTTACAAAATTGGAAAAAATTGTCGAAAAATCCTCCGCGAAAACATTTGTTTTTGGTAGGAGTTGTTTTTGCAGAGATTATAACAGAACTTCATTATAACTAAAAAAAACTAGGTAGGCGGAGGTTGTAGCATATGTTTCTCTAGTCAGCTCTCTTCATGGTATATATGCATCAGTGTGTTCTCAAACATAAAGCATTGGTTCCTACATTACACCAAAAGCACCAAGCCAATCCTAAAATATTGGGGCATCGGTGCGTTTATATAAAATAACGCACTAGTTCTTTAATAAAAACAATGCACCGATGGAATTTATGATACCAAGCACCGATGCGTTCTATAACTTGGAGAAGTTGTGCTTAACATTATAAGAAAGAATCAGGGTTGTCCAAAAGAGATTGGGGCACTGGTGCTCTTATACGTAATAGTGCATCGGTGCCTTAATAGGAATAAGGCAGCGGGAAAATCTACGATACCATCATTGGTGCATTTAAAAACAAACCCTATCGATGCATGATATTCAGAACACACCGAGGCGGAAGTGCGATGCAGAAGCACCAACATGTTTATTCATTAAATGCACCAATAAAGGTTTTTTATTATAATAATTGTTGGTTATAAATAAATGTCGGATAAAAAAACCTCGCCTAAAACATTTGTTTTTGGTAGTGGATGTTTTTGCGTAGATTATAATGGAACTTCATTATAACTAAAAAAACTAGGTAGGCGGAGGTTGTAGCAGATGTTTTTCTAGTCGGTGTGCTTCATGGTCTGTATGCACCGATGTGTTTTCAAACATAAAGGATTGGTGCCTACATTACACCAAAAGCATCGTGCCAATCTTAAAATATTGGGGCACTTGTGCATTTATACAAAATAATGCACCGATGCTTTAATAAAAACAATGCATCAGTGGAATGTATGACACCAAGCATCGATGCGTTCTATAACTTAAAGACACGATGTTTAATATTACAAGAAAGCATCGGGGTTGTCCAAAACATATTGGGTATTGGTGCTCTTATAAGTAATAATGCACCGGTGCCTTAATAGGAATAAGGCATCGGGTGAATCTATGATACTATCACCAGTGCATTAAAAAACATACCCTACTGGTGCATGATATTCAGAACACACTGAGGAGAAAGTGAGATACAAAAGCATCGTTCCATTTATTAACTAAACACATCGATAAAGGTTTTTATTATTATAATGGTTGGTTAAAATAGTATTAATATCGGTGTTGATTCCTTGTATATCAACATCGGTGTGAATTTAATTATGACACCGGTGTGTTGTATCTTGAAATGCATCGGTGTTGTTTATCATTAAACTCACATGCTGTTATTTTCTCTTTTTAGGAACACCGACATGTGACAGTGCACAATTATTTTTATTTTTTAATTCCATTGTTCATAAAAAATTGACATATATCTTATAATTTAGTGTTCGTATAAATTAAATTTTGATTAGTGCATTTGGATATGATGCTTGGATTAATTTGTTATATCATCAAATTTCACATCCCTTCATTATAATATTTAATCATCCATATATTTAATCAACGATGTAACATTTCACAGCAACATTGGACAATGCAATAGAATAAAATAAAACATATTTTATTGTATATGAATAGTACGCTCTTTGTCATACAAAATTGGTCGATACTTATTGGTAACCCCTTGTCTTTCAATTGGGACACTACGTCCATTACATTAAAAAAAATATCTCATTTTCAGCCTAAGTTGGGTAACACTTTTGTGACAATCGGGTCTCCAAAATTTCTAGCGGAAATTTTTTGGCCGAAAACATGTTGTTAGGAAATTTTTTAGCCGAAAATTTGCACGTCAAATTTAACGGCACCTCGAAATTCGTGTACAATGTTTGTCGGATGAATTATTTTCCCGTGGTAAGCATATTTCGGCTAAAAGAATTTTCAGCCGAAACATTTATTTTTAACGGATTCTGTTAAAAATTGGGTTTCGACCGAAATAATATTTCGGTCAAAAACCTAAAAATGAGACTGTTTGCAGGAAACTACAAATTCTCTCCATCTTACATCATCTTTGGAGGTAGCAGACTCCTACAAATACTCAGAATTTAGTTTCGAAATTGATACCAACATTTTTAAAATTGAATCTACTTTCATTGGGTATAACTTGTTTTCATTTTCATTGTTTTTATCTAATTTTATTTAATTTTATAAAAACAATATTGCATAATATTTTTAGGTGAGATTATGATTCGGTGAAATGAAAAATCCATATCTCTAAAAATACACCGTGGAAAATTCTGGAAAATTTATATTCATAATCCTTAAACTGTTCTCTTCAAAAGGGTATTTTTAGATTTTACTTTTAGGTAAAAATTAAGATAGATACAAGGTGTAGAAAAACATGTGTTTAAAATCTGCAACGTTTTCAGCTTGGTCAACTTCAAAAACTTCTAGAAATTATAATATTCATCCATTAGATTCAAAATTATAGTCATAATAAAATAGAGTCTCTCTGGATTGTTGTAGTATATTTCATTTCTTAAAAAGATAAGTTTAAGGAACAATACATTGTTGTGGAAAACAATAACTCATTAGCATTCCTTTCATGTTTAAGGAACATGGTGTTAAACAATTGTCAAATTGACATATCAATTTTTGATAAAAAAAAAAAAATTAAAATAGTCATTGGAAAGATAACAAAATTCTTCACACGTTTTGTTTTTACTGTAAAGTGAAATTCTAAATAAAAAAAATACTTTTGTATGTCAAAAGTTGAAGAACTTGTGAAAATACAGTTTTTTTTGTCATAAAACAAGCAAAAGTGTTACCCATCTTCATGATTTTATGCAACACACATGAATATGGATAACACTTTTGTGAGAATCCGGTCTCCAAAATTCCTTCAAAAAAATGTTGCTATGAATTGTTTCTGCCGAAACATTTTTCGACCGAAAATTTGCACGTCAAATTGAACGTTGCCTTGATGGTGCCCTAGAAATTCGTGTAAAATATTTTTTGGATGAGCTTTTTTCTTGTGGTAAGCATATTTTGGCTGAACTGTTTATTTTTAATGGATTCCGTTAAAAACTAGGTTTCAATCGAAAGAATATTTTGGCCGAAAACCTAAAAATGGGATTGTTTGCAAGAAACTGCAAATTCTCTCTAGATTACTTGATCTTTGGAGGTAGAGGACTCCTACAAATTGGATCTACTTTCATTGAATATAATTTGTTTTCATTTTCATTGTTTTTATCTAATTTTATTTAATTTTATAAAAAAATCAATGCATACTATGTTTAGGTGAGATTATGATTCAGTGAAATGAAAAATTCATATCTCTAAAATTACACAGTGGAAAATTATGGAGAATTTATATTCATAATCCTTAAACCGTTCTCTTTAAATGGGTATTTTTAGATTTTACTTTTAAGTAAAAATTAATATAGATACATGGTGGGGGAAAACATGTGTTTAAAATATGTAACTTATTTCACATTGGTCAACTTAAAAAAATTCTAAAAATTAGAATATTCATACATTAGATTCAAAACTATAGTCATCATAAGATAGAGTCTCTGTAGATTGTTACCGTATATTTCATTTGTCAAAAACAAAATTTTAATAATAGATACATTGTTGGGGGAAAAATAATTCATTATCTTTCACTTCATTTTTAAGGAACATACTATTAAACAAATGTCAAATTGACATATCAAATCTCAATAAAAAAATTTGAAAAATAGTTAGTAGAAAGCCAACAAATTTTCTCAC
>JZKD02S1609460.1:143013-159968 GCA_000966675.3 Picea glauca | reverse complement strand
AATTTACATTCATGTATATTATTTATTTCAATTTTCATTATTCTCACCAATGTATATACACTCATTACACTTTATTTTTATTTTTGTAGATGGAATCATTTGAAGAAGAGGAAAACAATCGAGACAATAAACAAAACATTTGACCAAATAGCCCAAGTCATGGAAGTAGCTCGAGCACTAACAATAGTTCCAATGAAGAATGATCATCAATATATTTGGATATTAATGCAAGCTATTGTATTTTTTGAAAGAACTAGTTATCCCATGTTTCTCCAAAAATTGCAAAAAATGTATAATTGTGCAGAATTTGGCGAAGTTTACAGTCTATGGAGGGTTTCCTAACAATTTTACCCCTTCTAGCCCGTCCCCAAACCGAATAACCATATTTTTCTCATATAAAAAGAGGTCTTGATGAATAATTTATGAACATGAGAAAGGGAATAAGAAAACTATATAAAAATCCCTTCCCTTTCTTAGCCCAAGATTTGCATCCCATTCTGAGTTTTAGCCTCAACCTTCCCCTCCATCCTTTCAAATTATGCAACCCTTCCTCCTTCCCTTGGTGATATGTTGGTTGTGATAAGATAATGTGGGATTGATGCACTTGGAGCCATGACAGAGGATCCCAAAATTGGTTCGTGGAGCAGTTGCCAACAAAGGTTGTAATCGTTTTTATCTTGAAATTGAATAAAAGAGTTCATCCTTGTCCCAAAACTCTATGTTTTCGTTTTTTTGTTAATTTGTGAATTTATATCTATGTCTAAACTTTTAAAGTAATCAGTGGATATTGCGTATATTTTTCCATTGTATTCCTAACCTTTTTTTCGTCAGCTTTGGGAGGAGATCCATGATCTAGGAGGAGGCAACAAATGAAAGAGGTCTACACAAACCACAAGGACTAAAGGTGCACTCATTAACCCTCTTTCCTCTCTCTCTTTTAAGGGAGTTAGAACTCTGTTTTTACCTTAGACCTAGTATAGGGGGATTTTCCCAGTAGCAGAATTGGTGACTCCAATGGGGAGTCTCTCTAGGGTCTTAGTGGGAGATTTTGGTTTAATTTGATATTTTCAATTTATTTTTGAGCTTTTCAAGTTACTGAGTCAGTTAGGATCTCTGGTCACCTTCCAGGTGCTTACCAACCTTCCATGCCCAGTTAGTTACCCAAACCTTTTTTCTTTTTTAAAAATTTTGCAAAGGTGTACACGCTCTATCCTCTTTATATCCCTCGTACATACACAGTCTGCATAGTATACATATTGTGTACATACGCAGGTTGTTTGTGCACAACACGCATCTCTGTGTTTTTGAAGGTTTAGAAAAAAAGACTTTTTCTTTCCTAGAAAGAATCTCTGTGCTTCTCAAGCCTTCTTGAACTCTTCAAGGTCTCTGTTAATTATGTTTGGTTTGGTTAAAGATTTGGTTTATCTTGCACTTTATAAAGAACCGTTGTTGTTTCTTTATTTTCTTTTTTTTTTATTTGAAGGTTTAGGGTGAACTTATAAGTGTTAGATCCTCTTGCGGATTCCAGTGAATCCCTGCATTGAAGTAGTGGTTTAGGGTATGTGTTAGTCTTGGTTTTATTTTCTCTTTACCTTGTTTGTTCTTTGAAAAACTAAAAGTATCAATTAGTTGTGGTTTTTTTTTCTAAGCATTTCAAAAAATAAAAAAAAATGTTGCATTTAGTTATGCGTTTTGTTTTGCAGTTGCAACATAGGTTGTTTATTACAAAAGAAAAGAGTTTTATTTCCAAAGTTCCTTCTTTGATATTTCCTTGAAAGTTTAGTAGTTTGCATCTACATTGTAAAATGAAAAACACATTCTAGGAAAGTTCTTTCATTTTAGGATCTTGGACTACTTTACTTCAAAAAGTTTGCATTTGCAAAGATTTAAGAGACTTTTTTTTTCAAATAGTAGAACCTAGTTTTATTTTGGCAAAAATGCTCTAAAGTTTTTATTTCTTCTCTTAAGTCTCTTGTAAACACCATAAGTTGCACATATGTACCCTTTCGAGTAAATCAATGATTAACACTTAAAATCAATGAGACTTTTGTTTGGACGGTTCACCAAGTAGTCTAGGGTCTAGGGCTTTGAAATAAGTGTGGAGAGGAAATTCTTCAAGGCCACTTAAACAAAAATAAGAGTCTATGATAGGGAGTGTCAAAGTCCAGTTTTGTAAGAGTAAGTCGGGACCCCCCTCTAACACAGGTGCTAAACATAAGGGCGTATGAGGAAATGTACAGGAGATAACCCATCCAAAGTCGGACCGAGTGTAGTGGGGATCATATATTGAGGGTCATTATTTGGAATTACATTGATCGAATTTGAATATGGAACCTCATGGACCTCGAATACATTCGATATCCTCAGTTGTCTTTCAAGCCATTTTATTTTAGTACCCTTGAAAGGCTTCTGAATTTGTTATCCTGCTCATTACGATCAACCCGACTATTGATTGTACCCTCCTAGTGATTGAATGTGAGATGGAAATATAGTTTCCTATTTTTAGGGACTTACATGGGTGATTGTGGGGGTATACCGCGGTACCTAGGGCAGACGTTGGATCATGCTTTGTAGAGTATACCTGGAGGTGTTTCCTTGTTCGAGTTACACTTGCACCAGTAATTTTCTCTAATGTTTATTAGCGTAATTGTTCTTCCTGCCAGTTAGTTGTTTGCTTGATTTGTCGTTAGGAACCTTTTAGTGTTTTCTCTATGGTCCATGTTAGCTCAACCTTAGAGTGTCGTTTGATTATTTCATAAAGTGGAAAATCAACATCTCTGTCATTCACGTAGGCTTTAGGGCCTACCACTGGTTACTTTGGATCCACCTCCTCCACCATTGAGATGCAGAATAGATCAAGAGGGTTCATTTTAATCGACTGAGCCATAAGAAACTATACCCGAGTGAGATACTAGAGAATACTTTCTTGCACCGGAGGAGTCCATTGTTTTTTACCTTGAAGATAAAGGCTTCAGGCTCGTAAACCCTCCGATCACTGACTTATCGGTGTTGCTTCTTATTCAAATAGTCTTGCCTGAAGTGAATTCACCTAAACGCCAGTTTGTTAGATGAGCAGTGATGGAAGCAACTAGTGCTACTTCTTCTGGGAGTCCTCATACTCCCATATCGGTTGTCATGGGGGGAGGTGTCATGCCTCCTCTCTCACCTACCCCTATTAGTACTACGACTCTCTAGACACCCACTACTTCGAGTAGTGGAACAATCCCTTCAACGACTCTAAGCACTTTTCCCTCTATCTAGAATGTGTATGGAGCTCCCTTTTCATATGGGATGTTGGGATTAGACTCTAGTTCAGTCCTAACTTACTCTACTATACAAAATATTGGTCTAGGCGTAGCGAGCTATAATGTTCCCTTACAAGAATATATCGTGGCAACCACTGCCCCATTCAACGTTATCCCTTATGATGGGGGTCATATCCCCCCTCCATCCCCTTCGCTCGGAGGATCTTTCTAGTAGCCAATCAATCCTAACACCAAATCTAGTTTGTTCAGTGGGGGGGAGTCATGGACCTTAGTCTTACATGAATCCTATAGGATATATTCCTTTATCTTTGTTCAGTTCATTTGGAAATAACATTTTCTCATCGTCTGCTTTCTGAGTAGGGGGAAACCATGTTTTTGGTCAACCAAACCCTATGCAAGGTTTCATTCCTTCACAAGGAGCGATGATGGTAGTTTACTCCTCACAAGGTCTTGGAAATCCCTGGAAGGGCTTGTTTCCTTCCCAAGGGATGTCGATCAGGAAAAACCCCTCCCACACTCAATGGAACCTTGGGAAAGGTTCAATACCTATGCCAAGAGGGTCATCTAGGGACATCCCCAACCAAGGTCCTTGGAATATTGTGCAGGGAGAAATCCATACACAAAGTATGTCATCCAACTAAGGGAATCATTTGGCGATGCAAAATAAAATGAAAACTTCTTTTACTAGACAAGGCTACCATGGTCTCTACCAAAACCATGTTTAGTAGCCAAACATTTCCTGGCAACCTAGTTCTAGCCAAACTCCAAGCCCCTCTTTTCATTTGAATCTGCCACATCCTAGACTACCTTTCCTGGCAACTTTGTATTTTTCAGACATGTCAAGACTATTGAACGACCCAATATGTCATGATCCGCGTTGGCTCCCCATGCCGACTAAGATTCCCTTGAACATCCCTAAGTTCAAAGGAAATCCTAGAAAGGATCCAGGTGATCATGTTACGACATTTCATTTATGGTGCTCATCCAACTCGATAAAAGATGATTTCATTCAATTGTGTTTGTTTCAACGCACTCTTATATGGGGTGTCAAGAAATTGTGTATCGAGCTCGATATATCGAAGTATACTTACTTTAATGACCTGTCTATGGTCTTCTTAAACCATTCTAGTAACCGATAAGATACGATGTCGACACCAAGTTATTGGCCAACTTTGAGCAAACAAAATTTGTCCATATCTCGGATCATATTTGAGCATGGCGACAACGAAATATTTTGATCAAAGTTAAGGCACCTCCTGCATTTTTTCTTTAGTGATTCCTAAAGTCCTTGGTTCCTTGTGTATCGAAAAACATCACGACGTCCTGTGTTTTTTCCGAAGAAGAGGATATCATGAGATCCCAGCAAATGGAGTTAATTTACTCTCAATTCAGTATGTTGTAAGAGATCATGCTCGATGCACCACGGTTGACTTTTAAAGAGACCAAATAGAAGTTTGGGCCTCACGTCGATGGAATAGTAGGCTCAACATAGAGCAAACCCACATATTAGTTGAATAATCAGTTACAACAAATATCAATTCAACAGACTGTGGCCAACCAAACTCCTAGTTCAGTTGCCCTCATAACCCAAATGTCGGATTTACATAGTGTGGAATCAACAAATACGAAGGGTAACCAACAAACCGAGGGAAAGAGGAAATATAGAAACAAGAAGGGTAAGGGGGATAAGAAGGTTGCGAATAATGATTGTGAGGGTAAAAATGAAAATAGGAAGGTGAATTTTTCATGTCATCTTTGCACGTATGACCACTTGAATCACCAATGGCCTCGGCTTGAGGAATCCCAAACTTTATTGGCATAGCAGCAACCCATCATGTTAACCAACCCCTTTCCATAAGGGAAACATTTGACTCAAGATTCCTCATACACAAACATTTCTGGGGGAAATCAAGGAACCCCCACACCTAATTCTAACAACGAAGCCACAAACATTTATATGATGAAGGATGGAGCTAATCTGCAGACCAAGGTTCATAATTATGGAATGCCATAATATTATCAGAAGGGAAAATAAGCCCCCAATCCATTGCCTCCTCTTCAAATTGATAATATTATGGGAGAAATTATGACTCCCATCCCTAAGGGTGTGTTCAAAAAGGCTTCTCACAACACGAATGCAAGGGATTCTCAAAATTACTTCGTCCTAGAGGATCTAGCACAAACGCCTTATGCAATGTCTGCTCTGGAAGTCCTCCAAAGTTTCCCCTCATAGAGGAAAGCATTGTTGTATGCCTTGGGAATGGCTGAGACCACTAACTCAGGAATGATTTTTTTTGACCGTATAGATTATAAACCTCGTCTTCCTCACCATGTCTCTTTTCTGATAGTAGTGGTGTATGCCATGAAATCATTGACATGAAATATTTTCCATACGATGGTTGATGAGGGTGCCTCCACTTGCATGATGTCATTGGCATGTTTGAAGGACATTGGCCAACCTTAGTTGTCTATGTTTCACATGTTTATAACCACGTTTGACGGTCGATATTTTAGACCGCATGGCATAATTCATTCCTTCACCATACAGTTGGAGGGAAAAACTGTGTGTGTTGAAGTAGAAGTAGTCGATGCGCCTCTCGACTACAATATTTTGTTAGGTCGGATTTGGACCTACACTATGACAACAGTTGTATCCACAATTTTTCAAGTCTTATGTTTTCGTCATGAAGGTCAGATCATAATCATTGATCAGTTATCCTTGTCTCATCCCGACCCTTCATCGGGGGCATCCACGGTACTGATGATTGATAACCCACAACCAGGTACCGTCAACTTAGGTGTCGGATTGTTTCCATATTTAATGGGGAATTTTGACTATCCGTCACTTGCTAATAATGTCAAGTTTATTTCGGTTTTCCCCGACCAACTGAAGGTTGCGATATTTCATGTCACTTATTTTAGAACGAGTTACTTTAACAACCCATGGATTTTACCTTCCCCATCGGCTTTGATGGAAGGGATAGGGCACACTAGAATGGTTATTCCCTTATCCGTTGTTGAGGTTGTGTACAGTATTGTCCAGTAAGCCTCAACCAACCCTGATATGGCTCCCCTACAGGAGATAGATCTCATTCTCAAACCTATTTCAGATCAATACTCTCTCGCCTCTTAAGATCCTTTGAACTTAGTCTTGCGCTCTGGAAAGGAAATTTTGGAAGCAATGATTGGTCCAGACAGACCTTGGGACGATCTTCACCACAGATCTTATTTCTTACCCGATCTGAAGAGAATAGAGGCAAGAGAGTTCATTACGATCGTGAATGGAGATTCCCCTTTTCATGTTAACCCTCTTGCCACTGATGTCTAGGGAAACATAGCAAGTATAGTGAAACAATTCCTATAAACATTTCTAGAACCCCTGGCATCATGGAAAACATCCTTAACAGAATAGATTGTTCCCTCGAAGAAATTCCGATCTACACTGAATTATTTAAAAAGTTTTGTGACGTTTTTTACTAGTCTTAAGAGGATATGCTAGGAATTTCCCCATGTATCGTTGAACATGAGATCATAAATTACCCCGATGTTAAGCCTATCCGACAGAAGCTTCATCGAGTCAATCCTCACAAGGCAACGATGATCAAGGCTGAGGTAGAGAAAATCATCAAGGTTGGTTTCATCTATCCTATGAAATTGATGGAATGGGTGTTGAACCATGTTCCTTTCAACAAAAAGAAAGGTACAATCCATGTGTGTATGGATTTTTGTGACATGAACAAAGGTTTCCTGAAAGATAATTTTCCAACCCCATTCATTAACCATAGTTTCGATGAATGTGCGATTTGTGAGTTCTTTTCTTTTATGGACTGTTTTTCCGTGTCCAACCAAATTCATATCAATCCCGAGGACCAAGATAAAATGACATTTATTTTTCCTTGGGGTACATTTGCATACAAAAAAATGCCTTTTGGCCTTAAGAATGTTGAAGCCAATTTTCAGCGGGCCATGTCATTTTCCTTCCACGACCTCAAACACATATTCAAGGCATATCTTGATGATCTGGCATCACGTTATCGTAAGATATCCAATCATCTCGCTCATTTATGACTTATCTTTGAGAGGTGTTGCTACTATCAGACTCGTCTGAATCCAAATAAGTGTAGTTTTTGTGTGACATTGGGACACTTGTTATTTTTTATCGTGTCAACTAAAGGGATCATGGTCATTCCTCTGAAGGTTGAGGTAGTAGTTCAATTGCCTCCCCTATGCACAATCCCCCAACTTCAAATTCTACAAAAGAAAGCTAACTTTCTTCAAAAATTTGTTTCCAATGATGTTGAGATTACTAAAGGGTTTATGCGTCTCTTGAAAAAAGGGGTCATGTTATCGCATATAGTTGTCAAGGGAAGCAGGTTGTCCAAGTTTGTGGCCTGCACAAGAAGCATCAAAGTGTAGCATTCAGAGTAGTCCCGGAAGGGCCGAAGTGGCCGAAGTCTCGAAGCACCCGAAGTCCCAAACACCAGAAGCCATAAGGCCCGGAGTAAGTCTCATCTATCCGATTCAGAGGGACGTGTGGCACCAGATCCAAGAAGTCGCGGTTTCGTGAATCAAAGGTCTTTAGCATGGAGCACGATGCAAGTTTGTGAAGTGAGAAATCCAGAAGCACCTAGGAATTGGGCCCATGATCATATGGAAAGCAGGGCCATGGAGAAGTGTAAGCACCTATTGAGCGACTGGCAACTGGGGTTTTCTAGGAAGCAATCGTGGTCGTCAAATTAAAAGCAAGACCAATTGTCGATATGAATCAGGCCGCTTCACATTTCGAGCATTGAGATATTTGGAATCAAGTGAAGTGGAGACTCCTGAAAAACTAAATTTCAAAGCACCTTTGGATATGATCCCTAGGTTCTGGCCCGAAGTCGAATGCAAGATGGAGGAATGGAGAGGGGTTGCACCAAAGGCCGAAAGCGCTCGTATTGGTCAAAGAAGAGGATCTGTGTGGCCTTGAGGCGTTGATATTGACTCGAATAAGTTGTGGGCACCACTTGGAACATTCATGGGTGTCAGGCCTTGTCCTGGTCCCGATGAAAGTAGTTAATGGAAATGAGGGTAAAACAAGCCAAGGACGACCATGAGTGCAGATTGGCAATCCTAAGTTTCCTTCTAGACGGATTTTCCTGCAAAAAAAATAACTGAGGCGAGCTCGCGTCTGACATGAGAAGGCCTGCACAGTCTAACAGAGTAAGCACCGAATGAAAAATTTAAGTGCAATGGTCCGATCACGCTCCCGGTGTTTGCATAATTTTTGAGTATATATAAGCAGTTTTAGTATTTTGTTAAGGGGGTCGAATGGTTGAGATAGGCTCCCTGCTATTGTAATATTTTGATGAAGAACATTGGTTCTTTGGTTATGTCTTGGTTTGAGACTTCTTGATTAATCTAAGTCATCTTTCTTACTCCATATTATTTACCTCTAATACTAAGAGAGTTCATGATTGACTGATTCACATGGATTGATGTGATTGTATTATGATGAATGTTTGATTATAATGTTGTTATGATTTCTTTTAGTTTCCTTGAAATTTGAATCCAAGAGGATCTTGTGTTTAAGTTTTTCTTCCTTAGGCTATTGTAAGGCCTGATGTTCATGACAAAACTCTACACTTTTCTCACCAAAGTCTTCCTCCTACTCACCTTTACTTCAACTTACTAACTTAATTCAATCCAAGACCTCAATTTCTTGCGCATACCAATCCATATTTTTGAGTTAAAACATTATTTTCATTGAGTCTTCCCCATTTGGCCTCTGAAAACTCATTTACATTTACTATATAAACTGATGGGTACTAGGCTTACCTTATATGAAATCTGATCGTGACTTCTAGTGCTAACAGGTCCCATTATGTTGGGATTAAGCGGCTCAGAGATATTTCAAAGCATTTAAATGTGCTCTGACGTCTGCCCCTCTGTTTAGTCCTCCAGATTATGGCAAGTATTTCTTATTGTATTTGGATGCCGCGGATTCTACTATTGGCATGGTCTTGGTCCAAGAGGATGACGCACTCAAAGAGTATGTTATCTACTATCTTAAACGAGGCTTGGTAGGACCAGAACTCAACTACACACATGTTGAGAAAATTTCTTTGGAAGTTGTTCATGATGTCTAATGGTTCCATCATTATATCTTACTTTGCAGGACCACCGTCGTAGCTATCATGAACCCTTTTAAATATTTGTTAACACGATGGGTCATCAGGGGGAAAATCAGTCAATGGATAGTCATCCTTCAAGAATTTGACTTGGATTTTGTTTCGGCAAAGTCTAAAAAGTATTTGGTCTTTCCTGAACTAATATCAAAACTTCTAGTCAAGAGTGGTAATCATTTTCTTGAAGAGACACTGATTAATGGGGATATTTTCCTTATTACATCTTCGGACCTTTGGTATGGAGATATACTTGTGTATATTTAGACTTTGAAGTTCCCATCTTCTTCTTCTCATGATGATCATCGATGAATATGCCATCAAGTGTGGAACTATATTATCCTCGATAATACTTTATACTTTGAGGAGTTTATTTCATTCTCCATCGATGTCTCACTCACAAAGAGGAAGAACTTGTGTTAAATAACTGTCACATACAAGCATATGGTGGTCACCTGTCTGGGTTTTAAATAGCCCAAAATATTCTTCACGCTAGATACTTATGGCCCTTGTTGATCAAATATTGTGTAGAGATGGTCAAGAAGTGTCACTCATGCCAGATATTCTCTTGGAAGATGAGAGCACACCCATCTCCCATGTTCCTAGTTATTGTTGTTGGTCCCTTCACCAAGTGGGGGATTGATTTCACTACATGCCACCCAGTTTCATATAGGGGACATCGCTATATCATCGTAGTAGTAAACTACTTTACTAAGTGGTTCGAAGTTATGCCAACATTCAACAATGATGGGGAAACAACTGCACTTTTCATTTTTAATCAGATTGTATCTAGGTTCGGTATTCCAAAGGATATTGTCACAGATCATGGTAGTCACTTCCAGAACAAGATGATGTCTGAGTTAACATCAAAACTAGGTTTTAATAAGGAACATTCGTCACCTTAATACCCACAGGAGAATGGTCAAGTGGAGGCTATTAATAAGTCTCTCAAGACTATTCTTCAACGGACAATTAATTCGGCTAAGTCAAATTGGCATTTGATGTTGTACTCGACACTTTGGGCTTATCGAGCCTCCATCAAGAATATTAGCATTTTTTATCCTTTCCAACTCATTTACGGGCTGGAGGCAATATTTCCCATAGAATTCCAAATCCCTTCTCTTAAGATGGTAGTGGAACTACTTCCTGACACTACACCACTTGAAGAGTGTATTTTATATCTCAAGCAGCTCAATGAGCATCGTTGAGATTTAGCCTTAACCAACGAGGCTCACAAACAATGCGTCAACTATCATTATGATCAGTCCATTCACCCTCGTATTTTCTTCGAAGGTGAGATTTTCTTGGTCTATGACCAAGATAAAGATCCCTTGGGGGAAGGAAAGTTCAAACCCATGTGGTTCGAAGTTAATCTGAATTATTTTCGGCACGAAATGAGAGTGACGATATAATAAAAAAATGTACAGAGATATCTTGGATATCCAATAATATAATAGAAATGTATCATATATGCAACCATAAACACAGAGATATAGTAATACACAATTTTCTATTAGTGAGCGAAAATGTACAAAGACTGTAAAAAATAGAGTGAAAGACTCGCTAGAATGGTGGTAGCTTATCTCTGAGAAGAGATGTGTCTTCTTCTCGCATTCGCAAGAAGATGATTTTACAATGAGGCTCCAAAGTCATTTTTATCATAAATAAAATCCAAAACCATAACCCCGGATGATGAAAAGACAACAATTTTGTGGACCCCATTTTGGGTAGTTTGGTGTATCAACTTCCAAGGGGCGTAACTTTGGCATAATATCTTTGTTTGGGGCACATGATAGATCGTTGGAAAGGTATCATTGAGGATATTAATTTAGGGGGCTCAATTAGATACTTTGGATATCATTGAGAAGATTGATCCAAAAAAACCTTCATTTAGGCCCTCAAAATGGCCCTGGAAATTAAAAACTTCTAAAAATAGTAAATTACCAAAATTGCCAGAAAACTATTTTGAGCCAGTTGGAAAAGGTGGGTGGCCAGCGATATCCACCTGGACCAATCCTCCCTCCTTAGGAATCAATGGTCTCCATTTCATTGAGTTCCTAGGAGAGAGGGAAAAGCGTTTGTTGAATCTGCATCTTGGTGAGTTGCTTGCCTTATTGGAGAGGTTGCACTACTTAGCTTGTTGAAGGTTGTCACGAACATGTGGCTAGAAAGGTTGGACCTTTTTAACCAATTTGGATACATGATATGCCTATGTGAAGAAGGAATATTTACACTTTGTTGCAATCTTGTCGACCTACTTCTATTGAATAGAAGGTTCTTGGGTCGAGGTTGTAGTGGTTGGAGTATCCTTCTGTTCACCTTTTGAACATATTGTGAAGAAGATGAATTTTGTAGTAGAGATACTATCTTGCAACATTGTTTAGGTGGAACATTAGTAGTAGGAACTACCTTTGGTATTTTGTAGATATGATCCCCCAAAGAAACAATAACATTACAAGGTCAATACTCACAAACAACATGGAGCTTCCACATATATGGTTGGCCCAAGTGAACATCACAGACATCCAGTGGGGAAACATCACATGATACCTCATCCTTGAAAGGTTGGATGTCATATGGAAATCGACACTGTTGGTTGACACATAGATCTTGTCCCTGGCGAAGCCACCCGATGTTGTATGGTTGCAGGTGTGGTGTTATTGACAATCCCAACTGTTTGACGACCTCTGATGAGATGAATTTTTTTCTAACTTCCGCTATCAACAATAAAATGCAGCAGGGTCCCCTTCACCCAAATCTGTGAATGAAAAAGGCGCTCCCCCTCTTCAAGATTTGTTGGTTCTTCTAGTTGAATTGTTGTGGTCACGACAATAGCAGTGGGGTATGCGTCGATGATCTGTCTTTTACCAATATTTTCATAATCATATTTTGAATTAGGGTTCGTCTCCTTGTCTTTGATATAGGCCACCAATGATTGTTTTGAGTGACATTCCTCGGTGCTGTGCCAGCGGATTTTGTGGAAATCTCACCATTTTACGGTGTCCTTCTTTGTCTTTCTGTGACCCTTCTTTTCTCATGGCTTGGAGTGGTTTTCAGGAGACTGTTTGTTAGGGTCATCTTTATCATACTTTGGTTGTTGCATATTTGTAGACCCAAAATCCCATTTGTTCTAGTGCTTAAATTTCTTCTCGATTTTAACAACATATCGATAAGCAACATCGATTGATGAGATGTCCAGAAAATCCATTTCAGTTTTGATGTATCTGTGTAGAGCCCCACAGTATTTTAGAACCAAATGTCGCTCAGAGTCTTTGATATCCATATTTGTGCACAAGGTATGGAAGGTATTGGGGAACTCTGGAATTTCTTGTCCCCTCTCTTGCCATAGTGTGGTCCATCTCATGTACTGGTCCTCATAGTTGCCAACAAGGTAATATTGTTCCTTTATTGCATCCACAAAAAAATCCCAAGTGGGCTCAACCCCATATATTCCAAACTCCTCTATGGAAATTTTCTCACAGTAAGTTTCCCACCAATGTTTGGCATGGGGGAGAGATTTAAGCAGTGAGAAAGTGATTTTTTCTCTGTCGGAAAAATTATGAACAGAAAAATAACCTTCTAACATATTTAACCATTTGTTTAGGGCATCTGCATCTATATGACGTTCAAATAAGGGAATATCAAAATTAACTTGTACCTTGAAAGGAGAGGTGCTTCCAAAGTGGTTGTTTGATGAATATGCACATGTTTCTATCGACAGGAGTTGAAGGATGTGGGAAAAATTCTCCATCATTTTGTCCCTCTGTCGCATGAGAGCTTTCTCAAGCAACAGATTGATAGAATCATCTGCTCCATAATTTTTTTTTTCTTCTACCATGGAGGGTTTCTTGGGCATCCAAGAGATATTTTCTTCAATATAGACAATCTAGAGACCCAACTTTCTATTCTCAGACCTCTTTGGGGACATGCACTGAAAAAAACGATCAAGAGTAGCCTTCTCTGATGCCACTGATTCAGATTATTTTCGGCACGAAATGAGAGTGAAGATATAATAAAACAATGTACAAAGATAACTCGGATATCCAATAATATAACATAAATGTATCATTGATGCAACCATAAACACAGAGATAAAGTAATACACAATTTTCTACTAATGAGCGAAAATGTACAAAGACTATAAAAATATAGAGTGAAAGACTCAATAGAATGGTAGCAACTTATCTCTGAGAAGAGATGTGTCTGTTAATCGCATTTGCAAGAATATGATTTTATAATGAGGCTCCAAAGGCCTTTTTATCATAAATAAAATCCAAAACCCTAACCCTGGAAGATGAAAATCAAACAGTTTTTTGGACCCCGTTTTGGGTAGTTTGGTGTATCAACTTCCGAGGGGCGTAACTTTGGCATACGATCTTCGTTTGGGGCGCATGATAGCTCGTTGGAAAGGTATCATCAAGGATATTAATTCAGGGGGCTCAATAAGAACCTTCAACTATCATTGATAATCTTGATCCTAAAACACCTTCATTTATTCCCTCAAAATGGCCCCGAAAGTTAAAAACTGCTAAAAATAGTAAATTACCAAAATTGCGAGAAAATTGTTTTGAGCCAGTTGGAAAAGGTGGGTTGCCTTTGATATCCACCTAGATCAGGACCATTCATTGTTAGGAAATTTTTAGAAAAGGGTGCCTATCAACTGGTTTATTTCGAGGGTAACGCTTTATCGGAGCCTAGAAATGGGCTCTATCTTAAGAAGTATTACGCTTAGATCGATCTCATGAGCGTGAATTATTGTATATAATGTATAGTTTTACCAATACAATATTGTATTTTTTTCTTATGAATGTGTAATTCATTGTGTTTATTTTCACTAGGGAACATGTCAAGTGAATATGAGGTCTATGTTGGGTTCGTGGATGGTGTTAGCTGACACACTCGGAGGCTTTCTTCCATAGCTTGGGTGATATTTACACCTTTTGGTCAGTTGATGTATTTTGAAGGTATTTGTTTGGGAAAAGAAACCAATAATGTTTCCAATTATAGTTCCATAATAGAATTACGACGTGATGCCTTGTCACATTGTATTTCTCACCTACAGGTTTATCTAGATGCTCAATTGGTTGTGTCTTAGTTAAATGGAGTATACCATGTCTACGATCCCACCCTTCACCGATGATTCCTTAAGGTACGTTTATTAGAACATGATTTTTATTATATTAATTATATTCATATTCCTAGGAGATATAATCAACTAAATGATACATTGGCTAATCAACTAAATGATACATTGGCATATTGCTCACACATAAAAGTAAAAATTACACACATATATGCACATGCAAATACATTTGTACAAAATGTTTATCCATAAGGAAAAAAATATGTATATATAATAATGTGTCCAAAAATAATGTCATAAGTAAAAGAGTGGGCCTTAATGCCTCAAACATAGGTGGTATACATCATTGGGATCAAGACCTCACTATATAATAGAGTACAAAAGGTGCCCTTGGCACATATGTGGTCCAGTACTAACTATGGCCTAGGCATGTTGGCCCTAGTATAATGAAATAAAACGTTCACAAGATGTTGGAACAACTAAAACCAAGTCTTGGGTACCCCTACAACATGTGGCTACATGGCTGGGGGAAGATCCTCTATCTTTGTCATCAACACTGCATGAGTGAGAGCTATCAGGTTCATGTTTAGTCACCGCAGTACTCTCTCATCCTCTCTGGATGGCTGTCCTCTTGTAGCTATTGGTCCTTTTGTTGTTGTTGGTTCGAAATATACTTGAGGATGATGCCTGTTCTGGGCGAAGTCGTCCGGTCACACTGTTCCCACATCTGCATATGACAGATCTTTGAGCTAGTACTTTGACATTACCATAAAAAGGATAGCATTTAAAAACTTAAATAATAATAATAATAATTTTAAAATGTGTTTACCTATCTCTTTGTGCTCCTCGCCAAAGGACATAGGCATATTAGGATCCCTCAGGAAATTGATCCCTGTGTAGGGGTAGTCCTCGATCATAGGAATCTGATGGCCCCACCAGTAAAAAAAATTGTTGTGAAAATATTCTTGTACTATCCATGCACCCTGTCGAGGTAATAAATCTTCCCACCTGCATAATGTCAAAAAGGGGGAAATATGGTCTCGTACTGTCTCCCTCAGGATAAGGCTTGACACTCTCTCAAAAAAAAAGTGCACAACATGCTCCCAAACCTGAAGTTATTGTTCATTCTTCTTCGTCAGTTGGTCAAGTGTTTTTTCACGTATGTGAGCATTGTAGTGGTCCAGTAAAAAATAGTGGCATCTAGACATTGAGATGCACAATGAATCTATGCACATGAATACTAATGAGTTGTTGTGGGGCTCATGATCCACCCAATCATGTAGAGTGCTATCCGAATATTGAGGTTTGTGATCTTGTGAATTGGCACTTGAGATCCTAGTTTCTTAGTTCCAGCCTTGCAATACATCCCATTGTAATCCTCTATGTTATGTGGCCTTGGAGGAAAGGTCCTCAAGTTGATCAGTTCCCTCCTCTTGGAGAGGCTAGTCAAAAATTAAATATCCTCCATCGTCGAAGTAAATCATTGGCCCGCTAGCATGAAGGACTCTGCATCTGGATGCCAATACTCTATCAATTGGTTCAGTAGCTTGGGTTTTGCCCTCATGAATGGACACTGAAACAATTTCCACATGCCACACTACTTAAGCATGGAAATATCCCCTAGATCCTTCTCTACCAAGACATATAACTCTTCATGTTCCCTCTCTCGCCAGTGAACATACATATTGTTACAAAAAATTTGTGAGGTTAGTCCCTTGTTTCATATATTTTGAAAGATAAAAGGGATGTTCATGGGTTGTCTTTAATAAAGTCACGTATGTACGTAGGCTAAGTGTTACTTTTCCCATGCACATTCATGTGTTGGGAATGGACAACCCACTTACACATATTCCCAACCCTTTTACTAGGGCACACACCCTCCAAACAATAAAATAAGTAAAAAATAATGAATGAAAAGGGAGAGAAAGGTCATTTGTACTTACTTGGTTCAAGTTTGAGGATCTTTTGTCCATTGTAGATCCTTGAATTCGCATTTTGAAGAAGAGGGTTTTTTTACTTTTTTGTTATTTTCCAATTTGCAATGGTTAAAATGAGTTGTCCACCTCTATTTATAGACCTTTTTGGCCCTTTTTGCCCCAATTTGGTCCTCTTTTGCCCTATTTTTGGCTCGGTGGGAACTTGATATTCTTTTTGAGATATCTTTGGGACATTCTAATGTACTTGTTCTTTTGGTTTGGTGTTTTCATGAGATGGGTTACACTCATATCATACCGTGGTAAAAAAAAAAAATTGACATTTACATATAGGTTAGGTTCTCACCACCTTGCATTTTGCATATTGTTGATTTTTTCTCTTTTCCATAGGATCAATCCCACTAAAGTGCGACATGGAAACTTCTAAGTTGTTTTAGAAGTGTCGTAATTAGGTGGTAGAGCCTTCCTCTACATGGATTCCCTAGGTAGATCCTTTGCTACATTTTGG
>JZKD02S1609460.1:124204-143003 GCA_000966675.3 Picea glauca | reverse complement strand
ATGCATATCATATTTTACTTGTATATATTCAGATGATTTTGAGATGTATATCCATTGTGTATTGTTCACAACTACACTTTATATAGACATTTATATTTTTTCTAGTAGTCATTTATGACATGTATCTGTAGTGTAGTTGATTGGAAGTCATTCTTACTTCATCCTGAGCATGGGTATGCCTGCCTCAGAGAGATTATCATTATTTTGTAGATGGCACACTCCTGAACACTCATCTCGGACTCACTCAACTCCGCGCCTTCCCACTGTGTAAAGTTATTGTAATGTTGTAGTGAACCTACCGGTTCACTATGTAAACATCCAATATAAATAGGACAACACACAATAATCCATTTAAGGATAGTAAATCTATTTAATAATAATTGTATAAGAATGAATAAGATGATATTGCAATAAGGACGAGGGCTTCTATATATATACCCACACAGGGGTTCCCTTTCATAAGAGACATGACCTTTCATTGTCAAGTCTCCTCATAACTAATTATTAATCATTAGTTATTTATACTATTAATATATACCTATTTATATGTATTTTTATCTTCATAACATTGCCTTCCCCTTAAAAATGTTTTGTCCTCAAAGCATAATTATGGAAGACTTATCTCTTGCTCTAGCTTGTAATTTTCTTTAATTATTTTTTATTCTTGAACTACTGATTATTGAGGACTTGAGTCTATGGGATCTTCTAACCACTAAGCAGAAATGTCAAATTGTAAAAGAGTCGGCCCACCCTAATTCGATCTTCTATGAAACTGGGTGTTTATAGGATTCTCGTCTTGAATAATATTGATATTCTAACTGTTTAATATATTTTCTCTTATGATTTGGATGTCTATAGGGATTTGTAACATTAATTTCTCTTATCATACTTGCATCATTTTCTTCTTTTAACTTCGATATATGATTTTCTTCACGTGTCAATGTTGCTTTGTTAATGGTTGAATTTTGATTAGTAAGTATATTTGAAGCTTCCATCATTTGTACTTCAACATTCGACGTTACCTTTTTCTTAGTTGATTTCCCAGCTTCTTGAGCAATACTTTTTTCATTACCTAATTTGTTGATATCTTTAATGTATGGATTTTCAAGTTGCTCTTCTTTTAATTTTTTTGTTTTTTCTAGTAGCTCCTCCTGATTAAGGTTCTTCAAATGAGAATTTTCTTTTTTTTTCTCTCAGAGCTTCTTCTTCAATTCCTTCTTGAGATCCTTCTTTTCTTGTTCCAACTTTGAATCACATTGTTTTTTATTATCTATGTAAGTAGTTTTTTACTATGGTCTTTTAAGCGAGACATATCTTCGTTTTTTTCTGAAATAACTTCGTCAAATGCTTTTTGCATCCTTTGCATTGTTTTCTTATTTTCTTGTCGTATTATTTTTGAAATATCATTAAAGTATTTTGGTTTTACGAAATCTGGATCCGAGGTAGTGTCTTGTAAATTTATCATCTTTTCCTTATAGGGAAATGTCACAAACGTGTTCTCCATGTTTAATATGAAGGTACCTAGACTTTTAAACCATGGTAACCTGAAGACAATGCCAACTTCTTCTTGATACATAGTTGTAACATAGAATTGAGATATATATTGATATTCATCAATCGTCACTTGTAACTCAATTTGAAAAATGTCCTTCTTTTCAATTATATTTTGCTTTAGAATTAATAATTGATTTGCCAAATCAATATTAATGTAATTTTCATTATAGTGTAAGTTGATAAGGATGTTAACCTCTCTTCCTTGCATACTCTCTTTTAATGTAGAAAAATCGTAACATACGATTGGACAACCTTCATAAGTAAATCTTCCTTTTGTCATTTTATTTGGCTTTCATCGATATTTTATGATAAAACCCTTTTTTCTAAAGACTAAAATAATACCCTTCANTTATGGAAGACTTATCTCTTTCTCTAGCTTGTAATATTCTTTCATTATTCTTCATTGTTGAACTAGTGATTGTTGAGGACTTGAGTCGATGGGATCTTCTAATCACTGAGTAGAACTATCAAATTGTAAAAGAGTCGGCCCACCCTAATTCGATCTTCTGCGAAATTGGGTGTTTAGAGGGTTCTCGTCTTGAATAATATTGATATTCTAACTGTTTAATATATTTTCTCTTCTGATTTGGATGTCGATAGGGATTTATAACATTACTTTCTCTTATCATACTTGCATCATTTTCTTCTTTTAACTTCGATATATGATTTTCTTCACAGGCCGATGTTGCTTTGTTAATGGCTAAATTTTGATTAGTAAGTATATTTGAAGCTTCCATCGTTTGTACTTCGACATTCGACGTTATATTTTTCTTAGTTGATTTCCCAGCTTCTTGAGTAGTATTTGCTTCATTACCTCATTTGTTGATATCTTTAATGTATGGATTTTCAAGTTGCTCTTCTTTTATTTTTTTGATGTTTTTCTAGTATTTCCTCCTGATTAAGGTTCTTCAAATGAGAATTTTCTTCTTTTTTCTCTGAGAGGTTCTTCTTCAATTCCTTTTCGAGATCCTCCTTTTCTTGTTCCAACTTTGAATCACATTGTGTTTTATTATCTGTGTAAGTAGTTTTTTACTATGGTCTTTTAAGTGAGACATTTCTTCGTTTTTTTTTTCTGAAATAACTTCGTCAAATTCTTTTTGCACCCTTTGAATTGTTTTTTAATTTTCTTGTTGTATTATTTTTGAGATATCGTTAAAGTATTTTTGTTTTACGAAACTGGATCCAAGATAGTGTCTTGTAATGTTATCATCTTTTCCTTATAGGGGAATGTCATAAACTTGTTCTCCATGTTTAATATGAAGGTACCTAGGCTTTTAAACCAGGGTAACCTGAAGACAATGTCAACTCCTTCTTCATACATAGTTGTAACATAGAATTGAGATATATATTGATATTCATCAATTGTCACTTGTAACTCCTTAATTTGAAAAATGTCCTTTTCGATTATATTTTGCTTTAGAATTAATAATTGATTTGTCAAATCAATATTAATTTAATTTTCATTGTAGTCTAAGTTGATAAGGATGTTAACCTCTCTTCCTTGCAAAATCCCTTTTAATGTAGAAAAACCGTAATATACAATTGGACAATCTTCATAAGCAAATCTTCCTTTTGTCATTTTATTTGGCTTTCATCGATATTTTATGATAAAACCCTTTTTTTCTGAAGGCTAAAATAATACCCTTCAATATTTTTTTCTTTTTTTGATTGAATAGTCTTTATATATATATATATATATATATATATATATATATATAATTTCTTTATTTTTTTTTATTGTTTGGATTTCCCCCGTTGATCCAAAAAGGTCATTTATTTCTAAATTCTTATTTATTAAAATTCCCTTCTAAACTTCTTCAAACACTCTTTTAATTTACCCTTATATCATATAATATATATGATACCACTTTTATTTTTCATAAAATATTGAAATGCTTGTACACTTTTGTGACTTTCTTTCTCACCTTATGTATATGTTTCACTCTTTTTTTTTTAGTTCTTTTAATATTTTTATATCCTTTTTTATGAACTTTTGAAGTAAAAAAATATATAATTCTTTTAAATAACTTTAACTTTATTTATTCTTGTTAACTTAAACTTATTCTCATAAACTTAAATGACGAAAAGATATAATCTCTTTAAATAACTTTTGATCCCACTCACTAATAATAAGTTGTATGTGAGACTTTAAAATATAATAATATATTTTCTTTTAACTTTTTTGTTTATGCTTTGTTCTTATAACTTTTATTTTTTCATGTATGGTATTAATACCTTGGTTTTTCACTCACTAATAATAAGCTGTATGTGAGACTTTAAAATATAATAATATATTTTCTTTTAACTTTTTTGTTTATGCTTTGTTCTTATAACTTTTATTTTTTCATGTATGGTATTAATACCTTGGTTTTTAACTTCCTTTTGAAGAATCGTAATACATATAGTTTTCACTTTAAGCTTTATGTGAGACTTTAAAATATAACAATATATTTTCTTTTAACTTTTTGTTTATTCTTTGTTCTTATAATTTTTATTTTTTCATGTATGGTATTAATACCTTGGTTTTTAACTTCCTTTTGAATCGTAATATATAATTTTCACTTTATCGTTTATTTCATTGAGCAATTAATAAACCTTTATTTAACTTAGTAATGGAATTTAGGGTATAATTTCTATAAATTGAGAAGGATGTAATTTATATAAATTAAGAACAAATTAATATATATCCTTAGTAATCCACTATAATTTATTTATTTTACTTTTATTTTAATATATATTTTTTTCCTTTGTCATATAATATTCTCACTTCTCAATTAATGTTTTTGAGTTCCATACTAATGGATGAGAATCTTTACGTATGGATATGTACAGATTTTTTTTAAATTAATTTTATTGCACGAGGTTCATGTACTGATATGCATGGATTTTTTTTTAAATTAATTTTATCGCATGATGAGGAACAATGTAGTGTACAGACGAGGACCTAAATTAAAGTATACAGTGGATTCAATTTTTTCTGCATGAAGTACAAAACTGTACGGAGTATAGGCGACAAAAATGTTGTACAGATGGTACAGTGATTGAGTAATAGTTGGATCAACGGATAGTACGGATGGAGTGTGGTTGTGATTTATTTATGCAGTAACTTGTATGGCTATACCAATGTATGGAATGTAATTAATAGTCATTCAATGTTTAATTAAATTATACAGTGTTTGAAGAAATAACAACTTTGTACCATCGTAGTTTGTATGGATATGACAACAGTAAATCAGACTGTACGGATCCACAATTCGGTGATTGTGCGGACTAATTTTATTATTTTTTTTATTTTTTTTAAACTCTGGTATAGGCAGCGAAATCACTTTTTTTTTTAAGAATCGAAATGTCGAATAGCCAAAGGATATTGTGGTCATAAATCAGAGAAATTCTAAAAAATGGGGTTGGCCAAAATCCAATTTATACAAGATCTGATAAAGAGACTGGCCAAAGGCTGGGATTAGAAAAATGAAGCTTTGATACACCTATGGTGAACCTACCGATTCACTATGTAAACACCCAATATAAATAGGAAAGTATGCAATAATCCAATTAATGATAGTAAATATATTTAATAACAATTGTATAAGAATAAATAAGATGATATTAGAATGAGGATGAGGGCTTCTATATATACCCACACAGGGGTGCCCTTTCATAAGAGACATGACCTTTCATATGTCATGTCTCTTCATAATTAATTATTAATCATTAGTTATTTATATTATTAACATTTACCTATTTATATGTATTTTTATGTTCAATAAAAATGTATTTCGGCCATCATTTTCTCTTCTGACCTCACACATTAGGGGGCATATATTATAGTCCAAAATACCTTATGTGTTCATACAAGACATTGCCCCTTCCATTTGCATACTTTGTCAAAATACTGTTGAGGCTTCCTTTTAAAAAACCATTTTTTGGAAAGTATACGCACCGTGCTAAACTGATAGCCAGCATACACACGTATGTTGCATGCTACTAATCCCACGTACACACGTGTGTTGCATGCTAGTTGGCCTGCGTTTACCTCCACAAATTGCAAAAATTATATAATTGCAAGGAATTTGATGGAGTTTACGAGCTATGGAGGGTTTCCTAACCATTTTACCCCTTGTAGCCCATACCCAAACCTAATAACCATTTTTTTTCTCAAATAAAAAGAGGTATTGGGGAGTCATTTATGACCATGGGAAAGATAATAAGAAAACTCTGCCAAAATCTCTTCCCTTTCTTAGCCCACGATTTGCATCCCTTTCTGATTTTTAGACTTAGCCTTCCCCTCCAGTTTTTGTCCTTATGCAACCCTTCCTCCTTCCCTTGGTGATATGTTGGTTGCGAGAAGCTAATGTGGGATTGATGCACTTGGAGCCATGACAAAGGATCTTGGACTTGGTTCGTGGAGCGCTTGCCAACAAAGGTTGTAATCATTTTTATCTTGAAATTGAATAAAAGAATTCATCATTGTTCTAAAACCTTATGTTTTCATGCTTTTGTTAATTTGCGCATTTATATCTATGTCTAAACTTTTGAAGTGATCAATAGAGATTGTGTATATTGTTGCATTGTATTCCTAACCTTTTGTAGGTCGGATTTGGGAGGAGATCCATGATCTTGGAGGCAGAAACAAACAAAAGAGGTATACACCAACCGCAAGGACTAAAGGTGCACTCATTAACCCTCTTTCCTTTCTCTCTCATCACATTGTTTAGATGGTTTTGGAGTAGCTTAAGGGTAGAACAATATTTTAAGGTAGTTAGCTCTCTGCCTTTACCTTAGACCCAGTATAGGGGGATTTTTCTCGTAGCACCATCTCCTTGTAATTTTTTTTTCGACATTCCTACTGTCATATTTTGGATATCAGCTCGTTGATCCTTTGGGATTTTCATAATCTTCCTTAAAAAAGTAACATGGCAAAAAACTATTTTTATATTGATATATGAAACCTAAGTATAACAAAATTGGTATTAATAAAGAAATGGTTTGTAGTAATATATACATATTCTAGAAAATCGTTTTTAGGAATATTACTTTTTGAATGATTCTTTTTTGTTGTTGTATGTTTTTTATATTGCAAGCCTGATAGGTCTCATTGACCATTGCTCTGAAAATGCTTCATGTAGTTTAGATATAGCCCATTTCTTGGAATCATTGGATTGATTTATGTATTGTAAGTGGAAAGTGTGTTTATACCCGCGTTCCACTATATCCCTCATAGTTTTGTAAAAAAAATACCCCCTTTCATTAACCTATACCACCACTCCAGATGAGCTAAGGACCAATTCATTATCATTTACATCTTCTATAAATTTTATTTTCTTAGGAAGACATTACATTCCTTCGTTGTTGGTCGTTGTAGAACATTAAACATATCTGAATTAATAGATTGCTTGAAACATGTTATCTAATATTTTTAAGTATATTAGTCATGAAAATTTAAAAAAGAACTCATATTGAATATAATTTTTTCATTCACCTCATTCTTCCTTTTGCAAATTTTCCATCAAACTTTTACACTCTTTTGCACTTATATTACAAAGAATCTTATCGATCTTTTTCATTTTATGGCTCTACACAACACACACTAACCAATACATATTAGTTAAACTTACATATAGTTCAAACATATTAATTTTGTATAGAATTTACAAAGAACTTATATTTTTAACATATTAATTTTGTATAGAATTTACAAAGAACTTGTCTTTTTTGCCTTTTTGGATGCGTTATCATTGTGTTGATCAGAATTTTTGTTACTTGAACTATTCTAGCACATTTTGTTATCAATATATATCATGTACCATTCAATACACAAGCTATTAAATATATTTTATAAATAAATCACATAATTTTCTGCAAAAAAAGGTTTCTGGTGTGATTTCATATTACAAAAGCATCGGTGTGTTCCATATATGAAACAAACCGATATCAAAAACAGATTTTTTAAAAGCTATAAATTACAATGGTGCGATATGTATCATTATCAACATCAATCCAATAAATAAATAAAATGAAAAAAAAAATACTATGAACAAATAAAATTACACATCGATGAACACATTTTTTAAATTATGTTGCAACATTACCAATGTGTTTTATCCAAAAGCGCACTAGTGTGTTAGATTCAATTAGGTGAACTGATTAACCAAAACAATTTAAAAAAAAAACGTGACAGTGTCGAGAGCGCTTGGATCCGATGCATCACATGTCAAACATATTTTATATGGAAACATAAACCCATTAAATCTAAAATACCTTAAATGAAAAGTTGTAATTATGAAGTGATAGAGGGAGTTAAACCCTAAGGTGAAATTTTGGAGACACATAAGCAAGAAGAAGCAAGGGTTTAAGGTAATTATGGTTTTCTTTCTTCTGAATTTTCATTAAATCTAAATAGAGATACAAATTGTAAAAAAATTATTATTAAAATCAATAGTAAAATTTAAAAATTTTACTCTAGAGGGTTTTTAGTGAATCACAAAACCCTTCAAATTATGATTTTTTGAATAATTTGTTGCTCCAAAAGAATTTTGAATGAATCACCATACCCTTCAAATTATGATCTTTTGAATAAGTCTCATGTTAAATTTTACCAACCGAACAAAAGAGTAAGGGGATAAATTCCACTCGAGAGGGAAAAGGGGCTAAGAGTCTAGGAAAAGGGCTAAGCCTAGGGGGCTTAAGACAAGAGAATATTTTAATAATATTTTATAAAATCCTAATTTATGGATAAATATACATTATGTTATCCTAAGTTCCCAAGAAGAGGAAAAGAATTACCAAGTGGGTTTAAAAGGGGTTTCATTTGGTGACAAGTGGCATAGGATAAACATGCAATTATAATGGAAAAACTTCAAACATTTTTCCACCACTCATTCAATCATTCTCTCCAACATTTAGAGGGGGGCTAACCAACATGTTCATGAGGGTGGAGAGGATCACTCTTGTCTGCTACCATTCGTACACTATTTCCATCACCATGTATGCAGTGATGAAGCCTTGGGGGTGGTTTTTGTTGATAATTAAGCTAAAGAGGCGAGATGTCAGGCCTATGTGCTACTGAAGAGGTGGGTTTTCAGGTTCGTATGTTGTTGAAGAAACAGATTATCAAGCCCATATGTTGTTGAAGAGGTGGGTTTTCAGGCCCATAAGCATTCTCTCTAGGTGAGAGAATCGTTGAGTGTGTGTACACTTCTCCTTGGGTTTCCTTGGGGAAGGTTGGAGCTCTAGAGGGATAAGTGTGGGGAATGTGTTTCCCGATGTAAGGCTTGGTGGGTACCTGGATACCTTTGAGGGAAACTGGAACTCATGGAGCCATAGTGATCTGAGACTTCTTGGTCAGCATGTGTTAGAGCCCTAGAAGGGTAGTGGTGCAACCAAGGGCACACTACCTTAGATTGTGTAGGATGTTGGGGAATAAGAGACTGTAGGTTGGAGTATTGTTGAGTTTTGGTACCTTGGACTAGACCATGTTGGTACTGGTTGTGGACCACGTCTCATTAAGAATTATTTTTCCCAAGTGGAGTTTATGCCCATCTCGGGGGTGACCTGTTTTCATGTTATAAGTAGCAGAGTTTAAGGCTATAAGGAAATTTGGAGGTCTACACAAAGTTCATGATATTCCATAAAAGATAAGTTTTTTATCTGATTATTTTACGTAATTAATGTGTGTATAATTTTGTATTCCAGTTATGGGTAATTGTTAATATCTTTATGCTTACATATATCTTTTGTTAGAAATGCACAAAAGTTTTAGTTATGTGGTTTTTGTCATGGATTTTCACCATTGTAATTATTCTTGAATATGTGTTGCCTTAATTGTTCAGAAATGGTAATTATATGTTACAGATAGTAGTAATTTCTTTTGTAACTATACTTATGTGTATATGTTGCTAGAATTGCGTGGAACTGTACATTCTATATACACATAGCGTTTATGCAAATATTTATATTTTTTTTCCAAGGGTATTAATTGTGGTAATGATAATTGGGTATATATTGTTGATATTATATATATATATATATATATGTTCATATGAAGAGTTTTTCTATCCAATTCAATGGTATTGGAGTTAGAATTCGATATGATATAACCAACTCGAATCTGGAAATTCCCTCGTCCAGGTATGGAAAATTCACACAAAGTGAATCTTTATTCATGTGGTGATGTGAAGGATCTTAACTGATAGAGAAGGATCAAATATAATCCTAAAGGATTGTTAAGCCTTGGAAATTTCTTAAGGAAGACCAAAATTTGGCTAAGTCCTGAAACAAATTATTGAAACTATGCATTTATGTGTCTTTTACAAGAAATATATGCAACCATCAATTAAGTTGATCCATATGGATGTCGGTGGTGTCCCTACCTATTCCAACTCACTCATTTTGGCAATTTTCCAGTTGGACAGTATTTTCCTAATTTTTGGGTCACTGACTTCTGGGGTCATTTTGAGGCCCTAAACAACATTTTTAGGGCTCACCACAATCAAGATAAATATAGAGACACGGTATAAAGGAAACATTTGTATTCCTCGGATAAACCTTTCCAACGGGCTATCGTGCACCTAAATAGGAGATCGTATGCAAAAGTTACGACCTCGGGAAGTTTATGTATTCACTTACCCCAACGACGCTCACATGACTTTTGGAGCTTCATCTCCTAGGGTTAAGTTTTTGGATGTATAGGGTTTTTTGAATTCCTGTTTATTGTAAAAAGGCCTTCATGTCCTCATTGTAATCATCTTCTTGCGAGTGAGTGCAACTGTCACATCTCTTCTCAAAGATAAGCTGCCACCATTCCAACAAGCTTGTTTTCTGTTGCATTTACAGTTTCATCTTATTTCCTTATTGAATAGAAACCAGTTTTATTGTATCTCTTTTATTTTGTGTTAAACATATTTTAATAATTTGTATTTATTTTTTTCTTCTCATAAACTACGGATCATCAGTATAGTGAAATAATCTTGTTTGTTGGTCAAGATCCCTCACATATGAGAGGTTGCAAAGCATTCACATCATTAAGAGTCGTTGGATATGTTAGAGAATTCTCAAATAGATCGATACGGTTGATCGTAGAGGCTCCATCAGAGTATTCCATGGTTAGGCCAGGATGAAACTCCAAATTGACTGGAGTCATCGATCCATCGAAGAATAATTTGGAGTTATCGTGACCGCCCATTGCAGTGGGTTCTACGGAGCAATTTGGTCTACTGAAATGAAAATACTATGAAGGGAAGACTCCGAAGATAAATCCCAACCTTCAATCGGAGAACAAATGAGATGTAATAGTAGTCATTGATCGGCATGGAAATACTTATATGTGATAGAGAGTAAGGGTGACGTCACATTGTTGTAAAATTCCTACCTGTATGAGGAAGACACATGGAAACCTCTAATTGGTCGAGGTAATAGCAGGTGGATCATGTCGAGTGAAAGCCCTTGGAAAGGTTCTTTAATTATAGTCGTTGGTCAGAGTTGGAATCATAATATCCTAACCGTTGGTCGGAGCCCATAGCCATGGAAGCATTTCGGGGAAAGGATGTTGGAGAACTCTGATGGGAAGACTTCGAGGAGTAATCTCGATCATCCATTAGAGTCCATCTGAAAGTAATCCTAACCATTGATCTTGATAGGTCTCGTTTAGATGAGGCTAGGAGGAAGGTGCCATCACAATGATAAGGATGACATCACCCACCCATTACGTAGAGGATAAGTGTCAGCACCAGAGGGATGTGCTAGTGATTGGAGATGACTTGTATGCCATGTAATTCCATGTGTGAGGTGGCTATTGTGCCACGTGGAAATGTGCTATGGAACTTTGAGGGGGTGAAAAGTGATGTGGCCTCAGTGCCACATGTGAGGCCAAGTGACAGAGTTGGGAAGGACCACATGTCCTTGGATTCCACGTAGTTCTCCACTTAAGCGAGGCTAAAGGGGAGTGTTCTCAACATGACGAGGGGTGCCATCATGTCTAGAGAAGAACAAGTGGCAACTCATAATTCATAGACTCTTTCGGTGTTATTCCCTGAGAAAGGTGGCTAAATCTTAGCCTTCAAATCTATAGGTGATAGATCTCAACAATCTGTTAGAGGAGGCTAGTCGGAGTGGAATGAGATTCTAGAGGAGGAAGTACTTTGATAGGAGTACTCTGAGGATTGATCAGGGTCGTCGATCGAAGGGTGGAAATGATGCACGATAGTCATCGATCTGTCATGGGATCCACATGCTCGAATACATAGAGTTTTGGAGAGGTTGTTAACCCGCATGCAATTTAGAACTCCGACAAAATCATAGCTATAGATTAACGAATCATCGGGACCATCCAATCCATTGGAGGTGGTTGTCATTGAACTCAATCGTCAAAGTGTGTAGAGTAGTCTCAAGTGGAAGCACTCCAATGGGAGGGTTCAAATAGAAACAAGAGACGTTTCTTGGAATACCGACAAGGTGTGGGTATGAGGAATGACGTGGTAGATTCCACGTCTGTGTCATGTGGGATGACACCTGTAACAGGGTGCCATGTGGCAATGCGAAGGAATTGATGTTGAAGAGACAAAAAACTTTGGAAGGTTGTAACTTTTGATCTAAAGCTCGGAATTGACCATGGTTATATTCGTTGGAAATATTTCAACGAGAAAAATTAATCTACGAGGTTTAATTGGAAATATGAACTAGTTGGGAAAAAGTGAAATTTTGACACCCCATCCCTTAGAAGGCACTTATGGCGTCAGGTATATTACATTATATGAATTCAAAGCTCCCATGAAAAGAGAGTTTGAAATGAGAGACCTTGGTCTCATGAATACTTTTTGGGAATTGAAATTAATAAATTTACTCAAGGCATTTTCATATGTCAACAAAAGTATGTTATAGATATGTTAAAGAGGTTCATGATGGACAAATGAAAACCAAGATAAACACTTATTGCAGCAGGAATACGATGTTCTAGCAATTGATTCAACAATGTATAAGAGGCTTGTAGACAACCTCATGTACCTTACTGCAACTAGACTTGATATTATGTATGTTGTTAGTTTTATTTCCAAATTTATGGAGTCTCCCAAGGACTCTCATTGGAAAGTTGGGAAAAAAAAATTAAGGTATATTACAGGTACAATTGATTATGGATTATGGTACACAACTTTTGAAGACAACACACTTACATGATAGTTACTTTGTTGATAACATTGATGATAGGAAAAGAACCTAAGGATATGCCTTTTATTTTGGCACAAATTTGATCTCACGAGCTTCTAAGAAGCAACCTATTGTTTCAATATCTTCTGTAAAATAAAAATATCATGCCATGCAATATGGATAAGAAGACTCTTGAAAGATCTTGCACTTGTGGAGAAGGAGCCAACATTTATTTTCTGTGAAAATAGTTCATCAATTACATTTTCCAAAAATCACCTCTTTCTCCAAAAAAACAAACACATTGACACTGGTTATCACTTCATTCGCGAGCTTGTTAACAATGGTGACATTTCTCTTCAATTTTCTGGATCTAGATATCAACTAGCAATATCTTCACCAACCCATTGGAAGAATTGTTTTTGAGATAGAACTTAGGCATGGTTAGTGCTCAAGAATGTAACATTTGAGATTAAGTGGGAGTGTTATAGAATATAATCTCCTTTGTTGACAGAGTATGCATAGATTAGTTAGTTAGGTGATTAGTTGATTTGATCAAAGTTGTTGACCAATTGTTAGTTTCGACCATATCAAACATGTATTTAATAATGAGAAGGACAATCAATTTTCCTCTGTTTTTCCTCATTGGAAAGTTGGAAAAAGAATTTTAAGGTATATTGCAGGTACAACTAATTATGGATCGTGGTACACAACTTTTGAAGACAACACACTTACATGATAGTGACTTTGCTGGTAGCATTGATCATAGGAAAAACACCTAAGGATATGCTTTTTATTTTGGCACAAATTTGATCTCATGGGCTTCTAAGAAGCAACCCATTGTTTCAATATCTTCTACAGAAATAGAATATGTAGCAACTACTACAACATCATGCCATGCAATATGGATACGAAGACTCTTGAAAGATCTTGCACATGTGGAGGAGTCAACTTCTGAAAATAGTTTATCAATTACATTGTCCAAAAACCACCTATTTCACCGAAAAAGAAAACACATTGACACTCGCTATCACTTCATTCGTGAGGTTGTCAACAATGGTGACATTTCTCTTCAATTTTGTGGATCTAGATATCAACTACCATTGGAAGAATTGTTTTTGAGTTTCACATAGCACTTAGGCATGGTTGGTTCTCAATAATGTAACATTTTAGATTAAGAGAAAGTGTTATAGCATATAATCTCCTGTGAGTATGCATAGATTAATTTAGTTGGGTAATTAGTTGATTTGATCAAAGTTGTTAACCAATTGTTAGTTTCAACCATATCAAACCTGGATTTAATAATGAGAAGGACAATAAATTTTCCTATGTTTTTCCTCATATTTGTCTCTCCTTATCAAATTAAATATACATCTCTCGTCATCTACCCACTCCTCTTCCTCGCCTCCTCCTCTAGATAATTTGGTTCCTATCTCATAGGAATGAATGTACCGTTGTTATTCTCATGATGAAGTTTCGGAAACTACAGCCTAATATCATTTAGCGTTAAAGTAATCACAGTGGTGCTTTACCCAATGGCTTGGTCTTTGGGTTGACGATCCATAGGTTTCGAGTTCTATTAATTTAATACTTGACCGAGACGTTAAGGAACCATACCCATTGGAAGAGGACTTGTGCTTTATTCTTAACCTCAAACCTCTCTGTTAAGGATAATTATCGATGTGGACGAGGTTTGAGTTCTCATGCTTTAATCCTTTATGTTTACCATGTCTCGAAATAATTATGAGGCTTTGTTGATGTGAAGTAGAATAGTTTGTTAAAATCGGAGGGCACTCTCAGATCCTTGATGACCGATAGTTCTCATCTAACTGTTAGAATATGTAATTCATACTTGTTGTATGATTGGGTTAATGACCTGTTGAGCAGGTAGTTATAACTAGATGACCTGATAGAATAGGTCAAGGAGGTTGTTAGAGAGTTGGTTGTGAGAAAGATTCTCTCCAACCAAGTCTCCTAGTTTGGTGTGTGGTTGAGATATTTGCTCAACCTCTATTGCTATTATTATAATAAGTTAGATCTAATAAAGCTCTATATAATGAGCCAATGTTTTGTATAATATAATTTAGTAATCTAATAGAGATAAGTAATCATGTATATCTCATTTGTTAACTTGGTATCATAACATAAGGGCTGGGCATAACTCCCTCAAGGGAGTGCCCAAATCATGGGGAGAGTAGAGTAGATAATTTCGTAAATGGAATCATGTGAAGAATACAACAATCGACTGTAGTTGTTCAATGGCTGGAGTATTCGCTGTCTCTCATGTACTGATATCGTTGTCCCTTTAAACTCAGCCATATACGTCACCTATCACTGTCCTTCAGTGTTATATACGTTGTAATATTTTCCTTGAGGAGCTGCGCACAATATGTGGGCTTGTGTTGTGCGTGTTGTTGGCGCTGATATATACAGTTGCGTACTATATATGTTGAGGTGTGGTGTTGCATGCTTGAAGTTGTTATGGGTGATCTGACGTGGATCCATTTGCAAGGAGACAGATCACTATGTTTTATTTGTAGTGGGAGCTGCTTTTATTTTCTAAGGAATGTTGCCCATGTGAATTAGGTTTGTCACCCACGAAAGGACAATAGTGTAAAAGCCTCATGTGTATAAGAGAGGAGTTTCCATCGCTTGAGGTGGAGCTGCATGTTGAAGACATGAAGAATCTGTTGTTTAAGTGTAGACCAGCATGTGAAGGCTTCCCAAGAAATTACTTGTGTGTTTGTCCACCAGAGATTAGAGGAGACTCGCTGCCATAATCTTACTGGAAGAGTCTTGCACATGGTGCAGGAACCTAAGTCAAGTCGAAGAGGAGACTGGAATGGTGCATAATTCCATATTTTCACCAGAAGAAAAGACAACAGAGGCTTTCATGGCTGGGGATAAAATAGATCCAGAAGAGGACTTCGAAGAAGGACCATATGACTTGGAAGATGAAGATGTTGGTTCTGGTGCACCGACTGTCGATGAGAAAGATGCCGCGGTGTTAAAGGAGAGCAACTTCAGCGATATCGTGAGAAAAAATAGTTATGTTTTGGTTGAGTTTTATGCATTGTGGTGCGGCCATTGTCAGCGCTTAGTTCCACAGTATGCTACGGCTGCGACTGAGTTGAAGGGGGAAGTCGTTCTAGCTAAAGTGGACGCGACTGAAGAAAACGATCTGGCTCAAAAATTCAAAGTTCACGGGTTTCCAACCATCTTGTTTTTTATCGATGGAGTTCACAAACAGTATATCGGCCATAGAACAAAAGAAGGAATTGTTAGTTGGATCAAGCGAAAAACTGGACCTGATGTATCCAATCTCACCACAACTAAGGATGCATAAACTCTATTAGACTCGGGATCCACAACTATTGTTGGTTTGTTTGACTCATTAGAGAGCACTGATTTGATTGTCTATTCATGCTGTAATTGAGAATCATTTGTTGGTGGTTATATGTGACATTGTTGCCACAGGACCATTGTTGTTTATTGCAGTGCGTGGAGGTCATTTTGTTGTTGTGGCAAGTATAATTGTTGTTTTTTGTTTTTTTATAGTCGATGCATTTTGGTTGTTGATTGGAGATAGGACAGTTGCCTAGGGAGAGTTGTTGTTGCTATTATTGCTAGATTGGAGGGCGTAAGTATCTCTAGGAGCTGGCAGATCCATAATTTGATACGCAAGGGAAAGAATATTAGAGCCAAGGGAAGGTATTGATCCTTGTGTGAAAGTCGTGAGCCATGTAGCATGGGTGAATAGTTCTAGCACTCTTTTGAAGGAATTTTGCATCATTTTTGCTACGCTGTGTAGAGGAGAGAAACAATACCTGATAGAAGCCATCTTGGAGAAAGTACCTGGTAGGTGGAATAAAGTCACAATTTTGTGGTTGTTGTAGAAACCGTCTAGAAGTTCTTGTTTGGAGCTGTAGGTCCATCGGAAACGAGAGCTGCCATTTTGTTGAAGGAACTATTGTTCGTCCACGTGGAAGGAGCCACCAGAGGAGTCGTCGTGGAAGAGTTGAGCTTTCAAAGGAGATGCTAGTTCCTATGCAGAGATTGAATGGCAGTGAGCCTGAGAGGTCGTATTGTTGGATGAGTCAGGCTAAAGGACTTGTTTTTTGAGTTTTGGAGAGTTGCAATTGCTGAGTAAAGGAGTAGTAAAGCGAGAGGCTCTTATTGTTGGAGTTTGTTGTTGTTCGTACCATTACATGGAGGTGTTATAGCGAAATGAAGTGAGGTGTACATGCTCATTCCGTCGGACTCACACATCCTCCAAATTAAGTCACAAAAGTGAGATTGAGTTGTGCTTATATTTCTTGTTTAAAGGTGTGATAATAGTTTTTTAAGCTGTGTGAAGTGGTTGTGTGTCTTGGTCAAGAATGATGATGAGATGTAAATGGACAAATGTAATGGGCTTGTAATATTGGGCATATGATTGGTGAGAGTATTGTTGATATTTTATGTACCTAATTGAATTGTTGTAGGGGGTTCATGATCGGTTGTACCTGACACCCTAGGTTATGATCCAAATTGTAATGCTTAGCCATTGCCAAGCTAAATTCCCCAGGTTTGTTGTAATCCCTGTTAGTAAGGCATAAACATGAATACGTGTTGTAGCACCGTGTGATCACAGGATGTGATACTCTCTCAGAGGGCAGAGAGGTTGTTGTATCAAGTTGTGGAATTAACCACTGTAAGAGGTACGGGGGTGATAGGTGTACCCGTAGCCTAAACTTGATAATGAATCGAAGAAGCAAGAGACTTCGATTCAAGGTGGGGATGTGAGATGGAAGAATCTGAAAGTATGAGACCAAGTTGTGAGTCTCAAAGTATGAGGGACCAAGTTAAGTTTAAGGAAGAGTTTAACATTGATGAACCATGTAGTTGAAAACAATTCCTAGAGAACTAGGCGGCAGATGACCAATGTATTCCGGTAGATGGATTGTGTTTTATATGGACATCAATAATTATATGCAGGTACAAGGTGCAAGAGGAAGCAAAGAAAGTTCAAGGATGAAGCCCACAGTAAAGCAAGCTCAAGTGAGAAAGGGTTAAAGCCCAATAATAAAGAATAGACAAGAGACAACACTCAGAAATCACTATAACCAAACACAAGCAAAAATGAATCAATCAACAAGTATTCATTAAGGGGGTGTGTTAGAATATGTAATTCATACTTGTTGTATGATTGGGTTAATGACCTGTTAGGTAGTTATAGCTAGATGACCTGAGAGAATAGGTCAAGGAGGTTGTTAGATAGTTGATTGTGATAAAGATTCTCTCCAACCAAGTCTCCTAGTTTGGTGTGTGATTGAGATATTTGCTTAACCTCTATTGTTATCATTAAAATAAGTTAGATCTAATAAAACTCTATATAATGAGCCAATGTATTGTATAATATAATTCTCTAATCTAATAGAGATAAGTAATCATGTATATCTCATTTGTTAATTCTAACGAGTTCTCTGTTGAGTTCTTCAACATCTTAAGATTTATAGTGTTCGCATTATATAAATTATCTGAAACTAAAAATGGTCTATCACAAGATCTTCATATGTTTTCCATTACTGCTGTATCACACGATCAACACTTGTGCAATTCCTACAACATACTGGGGTAGCTGTATCCAGTACTCTGAAACGTTGATTCGACCCGTCCCTTCAACTTTATGCGAGATTCACAATCGGACAATATTCACCTATTCTAATTCGTAAGTTGTCATCGCAACATTTATTTTCGCCATCTCAGATACATCATCAACACACAGTATAATCGATTTTCTGTACTGACGAGAATTGACAAAATATATAAAAGTAGAACCCGAATTGACAATTAAATTTAATAAATACTTTTATCATCTGGAAATTCGACGCACCACGATTCTGGTCATTCACCTCACGAATATAACGGAAAGACTATTCCATTATGGACACCTTTAATTTTTAAGGTTTATCTTTCGTTATCCGCAGGACCAGCGCACCATACACTTAAAAGTATTAAAAGGAAATTCCTGTAATTATGAGTTACACTGGATCGAAAATTAGTTTACAGCGAGGTCGTGCACAAAGAATCTAGTACAACCAATCAGTTATCATTGTTCAACATGTAT